>VVHJ01045839.1:0-12763 GCA_015107715.1 Tylochromis polylepis
TGACACAAATATTAGTTTTCACAAAGTTTGCTGCAAAACTGCTTTTAGATCTTTGTGTCAGTTGTTTCTGTGATGTACTGAAATACAATAACAAGCACTTCATACGTTTCAAAGGCGTTTATCGACAATTACATGACATTTATGCAAAGAGTCAGTATTTGCAGTGTTGGCCCTTCTTTTTCAGGACCTCTGCAATTCGACTGGGCATGCTCTCAATCAACTTCTGGGCCAAATCCTGACTGATAGCAACCCATTCTGTCATAATCACTTCTTGGAGTTTATCAGAATTAGTGGGTTTTTGTTTGTCCACCCGCCTCTTGAGGATTGACCACAAGTTCTCAATGGGATTAAGATCTGGGGAGTTTCCAGGCCATGGACCCAAAATGTCAACGTTTTGTTCCCCGACCCCAAATTCTTGACTTGGTTCGATGTTGTGAAGTTTGTTTTGTTTGCAATTATTGCAGTGCAATAATTTTGTTATACCTTTAGAATTAGAGATGAAAGTCTGCGCTTCAATCACATCTTGATCGTTTGAGGCGAAACCACAACGACTGTGACTATCTCCTTGGCTGTGCCTTGAAATTCTGACAAAGGCCAGCTGTGTATTAAAGTTACTCTAATGGTATTCAGAGAAAACTGCAGCTCACAACCCAAATACTGAGGAAAAGAAGAAAATCGTAATTCTGCTTATCCTCATGAATACAATCGTTTCTTATCCTGTTAAACTGAGCACAAAGGCCTGATCTAAAATTAGCCCGGCTCAGTATTTAGGCCACCTCTGTGAGGAGCTGCCTGAGAGTCACCCTCTCTGTGGTTTGTCTGTGCAGCGACTCTGACGGGCCACCGACCTTACGTCTCCACAAGGTGAGTGCTGATAATCTGCCCGAAGCTGCAGTGAAACGCATCCCGGGTGTCGTGACATGAGATTATTCACCGTCTCACACCCTGCCGGCTCTTTGTTCATGGATGACTTCACACCAGCAGCCAGTGTTTCTTCACTGAGACTGAGACCGAGCAGGGGGCTCGGTATCTGTTAGAGGAAAACTGTGATGTTTAACATTTTACCTGCCACTGCTGTTCCTTTATGAGGTTATTTTCACAGTCACGAGGCCCTGATCTAAGTCACCGCTGTAGGTCCACCTCCACTGTTGGCAGCCGTTTATCCAAGAGCCAAAAGTCAGGTATACAGTATACCAGGCTGTTAAGGTGGGTCAGTCATTGTCTGCAGTTCATCGAGTTCAGTGCTGATACTAAATACGGCACAGACATGGACTGTATTTATCAGATGGACACACCTTATGGGTGTGAAAGAGACTGTGGGAGTGCCTTAAACCTGCATTCTCTGTAACGGCCAGCAGGGGGCGACTCCTCTGACGGTATGGGAATCTATGAGAAAACGGCTTTACTGCTCACTTGATTTCTGACCTTAGAAAGAACTTTCCTGATGAGTTTATGGTTTCAGCTGAAAGTTTCAAGCCTCACTGAAAGACACGATGCTGATTTTAAAACTCTATGGTCTCCATTAGTGTACAGAAGAAGGATGAAACAGGATGTGGTGCTCAGTTAGATCTGCACTTGTGAGGACAGTAAAAACATTCGGCTTGGGACCAAAGAACTCCCACTCTGGACTTCCAGCTTTATAAGGGGCACTTGAGAGAGAGTCTACAGTAAGTGGGGGTCCTATCGAGCCGCAGGCCAAAAATTACATTTTGGATGTATTTTTCTTGAATGTGCAGAAGGTTTTAAACATCTCTGAGTTATTAAAATTCACAGGAGTATGAATTATTCATGGCCAGGCGACGCATGCACATTTAAGCAGGTTACTCTCACAAAAGATGAGCCAGATATCAGACTGAATTTTCAGCTCATTACATTCTGACTTTCCCATCTGGAGCCAGGGAAATACAATATCCCGTCTATTACTGTGTTTTTTACCTCAGCAATACTAAATACTAAATGAGAAAGAACAAACAGCAATATATGTTCAACTGATGCGAGATTCATGTCTTGTCTTTACATTAAAAAAAATACATTTCTGCCATAAACAGATTTGGTAAAGACATAAATTTGACACCAGAATGAAGAAAATTAAATATCTAATGTTCAAAAATTCTTCAACACTAAATATACTCATGAGTCGAGACTATTTTCTGTCGGGGTTTCTGCTGGTTTCAGGTAAAATCACTCCCTGATTTTGGAGAAGCAGCAGCTCCGTCAGGTCATAAACGCCTCAATTAACAGGCTGTAGTTTGTGTTTGGGGGCGCTGTTGCCTCATTAAATTAGGGAAAATGTCGTGAAGTGATGTAGGTCAAAAGGCGCAGAGTGGAGAGGTTCCTGTGACTCCACCACCAGCTCAGCTCAGCAGACACCAGCAGGGAAAGCCACGAGCTGGTTTTGCGCATGGTCAGTTTTACCTCAGTCCTTTTTTCCCTCTCTCTCTCTCTCTCCCTCTCCGTCCTCTTCACTCTTCATCATCCAGCAGCATCCATCTCTCCGGATGTCCACAGCCGTCGGATTCCTGCCTGGTCGCGCCCTGGGCACCAGGTAAGACCCCGCTGTCATTCCCATCACTGCCCGCTCTCGGTGCTCCGGTTCTCTCATCGGTGCCCCTGCAGGTGATCGGTGCTTCTTTTTTTTCTCTCGGTTTACTGAGATGCAGCGCGGGGTGGATGCTGCCTGCCTGCCTGGATACTGACTCGTTTCCCGGTGTTTCCCTCCAGAGAAATCCGCACTTGAGTCGCTGCCTGGTTGCATAATTTCCCTCTGAATGCGATCGTCGCAGACTCGGACTCTCCTTCCTCGTTTGGTCCGCGTTATCTGCCGTCTGCTCGGGGTAATGAAAAGCGTGTCAGTCGGTGTAGTGCTTATCTGCCCTGGTTCATCCTGATATCATCTCCACACACACACACACACACACACACACAGGCGGAGTGCACTGGTTCAGATTTTGGCAGTCTGGCGCATCGCAAGGTCACGGTGGTGCTGGAGCACAGGCACAGGGTGAAATGACGGCTTGCTCATGGGCACTCGGGCTCCCAGATGTGACCCATCGAGGCGGGCTCTGATGATAAACGAGAACTGTGTCAGTGGGCTACTTTAGCCCGGAGCTCCCCGGAGATTACAGACGAGTAATGCGCTCCGTTTGTGGAGGAGAAATCACAGCTCAGGACCGGGTTTGGTGAAAAGGCTGTGTCAAAGGATGCGATAGAGCAGCCGTGTCTAACATGTGGCCTGCTGTTGGGAAGTCATTCGTAATGATGAATAATTTTCAGTAAGTTGCTTTGCTGTTCTACAAAGAAGTAACAATTTGCTCATTCGGTTACAAAATACTCCGCATGAAGATGTTTTCTGCCTTTAAAGAGCCGCTGTGAATATCCCTGCGCATGTAATGTCAGAAGAACAACGGTGAGACTTGCTGTAAGCATTGCATTTATTTTCTTTAGGGCAGGGGCGTGTCCACAATTATGCTAGAAGAAAATGGATACAAGCAGTGCTGGATTGTAACTTAGTACATTTACTCAAGTACTTTACTAAATAATAATTTTAATGTACTTTCTACTTCTACTCCTACTTTGGATGTCAGTATTTTAGTACTTTTTACTTCATACCATTTATTTTAAAGCTTTAGTTACTTCTTAAATTGCATACCTTAAAATATCAATATGAATGTGTTATTCTGTGTTAGGTACTGAATGCTGTGTAGGGAAATAAAAATGACCGTGTTTGGGATGTTGAAAATGAAGCCGTTGGCAATCAGATGCCTTTGCATCAGTTTTGACCATTGGTTCTTTGCTGAGCTGTCTGTAGACAACACTGGTGCCATTTTTATGCTTGAATGATTCATAGGTCAGTGTTAAGTGGCTGAGCAAAAAAAAAAGGAAAAAAAAGCAGCCAATGTCTAAAGAAAAACTTTGAAAGACTTTCAGAAAGCCTGGCTCCTTGGAAGCAAAATCTAAAGAAATAAGGGACGGCTCAAGATTTGCACAGTATTGTATCATTTACTGATGATTGTAAGCTGTCTGTAGACACAATGTTGTGTCTACAGACAGCTCATTTTTAGCTTTTACTTAAGGAGAGGGTCTAAATACTTGTTTCACCGCTTTGGAAAACCCATTTCTTCTGTAATGACATCCGTCTGAGGAAACATGACTGCACACGAGCCTGAAAATCAAACTCACTGTTTTCTACACTACACTTTATTTTTAATCAAACGCTCTGATTTCCTGTGGGGTCCCTCCCTTGCTTTGGGTCCCTGCTGTGCCACCCCATTAAAAAAAAATTCATTAAAACAAAGGCTTTGTTTAATAGCTTTTACTATCCAGTCATTTTAACTCTCCTGCCCACTTGAGATCAATTTATCAATTTGGGCTGATTGTGACTATGAACTAAAAGCGATTTGATTCTCCCGGATTGGCTCCTCAGACTTCAGCTATCGAGCCTCTTTAATATTCACACCAGCTTGTGCCTGATAAGGATCACACCCGGGGCTCTGAGGCGTTAACCAGCACAGGCAGCCAGTTTCTTCTCTGTGAAACAACGTGTTAAAAAAACAAAAAAAACAAATAACTCAGTGCATTTTTAAATTGTCTCACTTTGTTTTAATTGCTCCCTGCTGTTAACACGTCCTCGTGCACATATATCAGTTTTCACCCTGACCTGGTTTAAAGGACTTAGAATGAACTGAAATCAGCTGCAAACATCTCCCTCTCTCTTCCTTTGCTTTAGGATTTAGCTGGTTTTAACTCTCCATCACCGGGAGAAGTGTCAGCGCGGCGGTGATGACAGGAGGAAGAAATGGGAATGAATAACCATGAAGGTGAGACGCTTGTGATTAAATGTGTGATGGATTCCTGTCTGCAGGTGGTGTGGAGACAGCAGGCCTGCAGGATAAATTCCCTCGCAGGTGTGACAAATTCTGCACGATTCTTCTGGTTTCACTGAGGCGGAAGAAGAAGCGAGGAGTTTATTTCACTCGAGCAAACGTGAAAACACTCGAGTAAAAATTTGCATTTGAAAGCGAAAAGGTTATTTTAATGCATTTGCAAGACAGACCCATTCAAAGTGATAAAACTATCATAAATCACTGGAATTAGTTTTGATCAAGCTGTATTTGAGTGTACTCATTTACACAGGGGTGTAGTTTTCATTTGAGCACTGGGCGGGGGTGGGGGCACTTAGGCAGAGGGTCTGGGTCTCCACCTTTGGTACAATTTGAGCATTTCTCACATTCTGGATCATTCTTATGCACTGATTTGTACTTGTTCTCAGTCACTTTATGGTATAAATGTCTTAAAAAATATGCAAACTCATTGTCCCAGAATAAAATTAAGTAATACCAGGGATGAGTTTTAACTAACTTGTTTATTTTGAATCTGCAGCACTTCAGAGGGCTAAGTTACACGAACTGCCTGGTCAAAAAAAAAACGTCAGCAGTAATTATCATAATTACTGCAGTGATTAATATGTTTCAGCTGCCAGCAGGTTATGTAATCCTAACTGCTTCTCATTTCTTAAACAACCACGTAGGAAGACATATCCCATAGTGGGAAAGATGTTACTCTGTTTCATGAGGATCAAATTATTGACCTACATCAAGCAAAGAAAACAACCCAAGAGAAACAACTGAAGCAACTACAGCTGGTTAAGAACTGTTCAATGTGTTATTAAAACCTGGAAAGAAAGTGGAGAACCATCATCTCTGAAGATGAAACGCAGTCGAATAAAAAGCATTTCTACATGCGCAATCTGAAAAGAGCTCAACCTTAAGAAAACTACTGATCACTGAGGCGAATCAAGAAAAAGGTTTAATTTGCTAGGGAGCATAAACGTTGGACGAAGGTCGCGTTTTCTGATGAGTCCAGATTTACCCCGTTACCCTGTTTTCAGTTCACGTGTGTATACAATCGAACGCCCAGCCATGCAGTCTGCCTTTACAAACATTTGTGAAAGAATGGGTCGTTCTGAAGAGCTCACTGAATTCGAGTGTGGCACTCTAACAGGATGCCACTGTTGCGGAAAGTCAGTTCATGAAATTTCTTCCTTCGCAGATGTTCCATAATCACCCGTAAGTGGTATTATTGCAAAGTGGATGCATTCAGGAACCACAGTGGGGATCGCGCAGTACGTGCTGACCAATAACAAACTTCGTCTGACATTATCATCAGCACAAAAACTGCACTGGGAGCTTCATGGCATGGGTTTCCACAGCACAGCAGCTCCTGTAGGTGTGAGGTGTTGGAGCCCCAGTTCATATAGCAGAACAAAGTAGAAGAGGTCTGCTTAATGTTAAGGTAAACAGGAAGTCAAATTCCTCTTTGAACACTAAAAGTTTAACCAGTCCATCGATGAATTCATGTGTACGTTTATGGAAATTTTAGAAAAATTCCTAGAAAATGGGATGGATCTGAAGTAACCCGTTGACAACTTGAGAAAACCACTTCTGACCATGACTGACTGATAAACTATAAGGCTACATGTTATTAATGTCTAGATTTTTTCCATAGTGCGAAACTATTAATGAATAATACCATTCATGCAAATACAATGTAATTCTACGATCAATCCAGTCTTGGCTAGAGTCACAGAAAATGATTTTTTTTTTTGTAAGTCAAGTAGGGCTCTGTTGGATTATATAACTCCTTACCTATGTGTCATGAATCATATAATATTTAATCTATTTATTCAGTGAGGATAAAGCCGAGTGGAGGTCCAATGAAGACATGAGCACATATCGATGGAGTCCTCTTTCAACACCGTAGAGCTCCGGGAGCTGCGAGGGAGTGGAGCCCGGCGAGGCCCATCTCCAACACCGACTTCAGCACCCTGGACAGCAGCAGCTCAGGGCTGTTCCGCACGGGGCTTTGAGAACGCCTCCTACGAGCAGGATGAGGAGCAGGACCTCCGTCAGCAGGAGCAACAGCCGACCACGAGTCAGCCGCCTTCGACATCAGGAAACAGTAAGGTGAGCGCGGTGGGGTTTGGTGGTTGTGACAGACATTTGTTTTCGATGTTTCGATGCAATCTTCCCAACCTAACCTGAGCCAGAAATCCAGCTTCACAGTCGTCTCTTTGGAAGATGAACGCTCTGTGAAGAGACAAACACACGCTGGCATACAGCTGCTGGCCTGAAAAAAAGAACTTGTCCAGGGTTTTCTGGCATGTTCTTCTTCAGGAAACACAAACAGATTTAAGCTTCCTTCACAACTGAAAAAGCACTTTGTACTGATTGCTGTTTGGATGCCTTTGTGGTGACATCACTCTCCCGCCCTGGCTTTTATTTTGTATGTATGTGCCGTTATTGTGTTGTTTGAGTGCTGAAACACTGATCTGTATCACAGCAACATCCACTCTCAGTGAGACCACAGCTCAGGTATGAAGACTTTCAGCTGATGTTCGTTTTCTGTTAGGCTGTGACGACTCCACGGAGCTCACCTGTATCTGTACAGCTTTTACTGAGACACGTCGGTGACATTCATCAGTAACAGGTCGTCACGCTGACGCATTTTCTCCTCTTTGGATGTGATCTCACTGCTCTCTGTGACCGCTGACCTCAGCGCTGTGGTCTGGTCTGTTTATCTCATCCTTCTTTCTTTCTTTCCTTGTTTTTTCTTCCTCTAATTCTCTCCTTACTTCCTTTCTTTCCTCCCTCTCCACTTCATTCCTTGCTTTTCTTCTTCCCTTTTTTTACTGTCCCTTCCTTTCTTTCTCAAATTCTGTTCCTTTTGTCACATCTTTCCTTTCTTTTATCTTCACATCCCCTTCTTTCCTTCTTTTCTTTACTCTTTCCTTTGTTCCCTCCTTTCCCTGCTTCCTTTTTCCCTTCCTTCTTTCCTCCCTCTCCCTCTCTCCCTTTATTCCTTCCTTCTTTCTGTTCCTGCTCCCTTTCCCTCTTGTTTCTTTAATTCATCCTTAATCTTTGCTCTGTTTCTTCACTTCCTTCCCTCCTTCTTTCATTGTACTGTTTATTAATGAATTTAACCTTTCTTTCTTTTCCTTCACCCTTTTATTCCCCCTTTTTCTGTTCTTATTTCTACATTTTTCTCTCCTCTATTCTCTTCTTTCCTTGTTTCCTTCCTTCCTTTCTCACTAGCAGCATCATCAGGAGATCTCACCGCAGTCGTACGATGAGGAGGAAGGAGGCGGTGGAGCAGGTGGAGGTCAGGAGGACGGTCAGGACTTCACTGAATTTCGCCCCGTTGAAGACCACTCGGCAGACTACGGCTTCATCTTGGCGCTGGTGTTCCTCGTGAGTGGGATCGTCCTCGTGGTCATCGCCTACACCATCCCACGGGAGCCCAAAGTCGACCCGGACTCAGTTTCGGCGCGGCAGATGGAGAAGCTGGAGATGTACTACGCCCAGCTTGGCTCCCACCTGGATAAGTGCATCATCGCGGGCCTGGGCCTGCTGACCCTGGGGGGGATGTTCCTGTCCGTGCTGCTCATGGTGTCCATCTGCAGGGGCGAGATGTACCGACGCAGGGCGGCATTTGTTCGACCCAAGAGGACTTACGGCTCCATCAACCTGAGGATGAAGCAGCTGGCCACTGGAGAGGCGGGGTTAGGTGAGGGCGGGGATGGAGGCGAGGAGTTTTTGGTGGAATGCGCAGAGACGCGGAATAACGTACAGCCAGAGCCGAGCCGGGACTCCAAATCAGAACCAGGACCAAGCAAAAACCCTCCTCCTTCTCTTCCTGCTGCTTCTTCTTCTGCTGCTGTACGTGGAGTCAACTAGCTCCACCCTCTGCCTTCCTCTGCGTGATCGCCCAGGTGCATTATGGGGATGCAGGTCGCCCGTTTGTGCCAAGGGAAGAAGCACATCTTAAGCATGAGGCTTCCCGCCGGAGCTGTTACCCGGCATGTAGGGATGAACTGAGCTTAAGGGATATTTATTCTGACCAATCACAAGGGATGTATGACTTTACAAAAGAGGGCTCGATTGGGTGGAAGACGAGAGGTAAGCCTGTGGCAATGCGGATAAGAGCACATTTGGGCATGAACGGATGCATATCAAAGATTGAAATGAAAATTTTGAATCCTAGTATGTTAATCAGAGTCATACAGTATGAAGCACATTATGATATAAAGCACCGCAGAAAGTAAGATTAACATTTTATTGTGAAAATTCTTTACTGATGCTGAAAGGATGTTCAGTAATTAAATCTAGCCATATTTTAAGCCCTAACCAGCAGGTTTACCTTAACACACTCACACTAAATACTTGGCTTGTAATGCTGCTGTGAATAGCACTATAACAGACTTCACAGTAGTTTACTGTAAAAGAAAGAGCAACTCGCTCTCATACAAAAAACAGAGGCAACAGTTTTGAAAGTCTGGCGACGTTCACCTCCAGCCATTAATAGAGAAGATTAACCACCGCAAGCCCTAAAAAAAAGAAGAAAAAGCTTAAAATGTTCAGTTTAAACCTGCATTAAGCAAAATAAGTGACTGATTAAAAAGAGTTCCCGGGCATCTCTTTGGCTCCTTTTAGCTGCTTGTTTTGGTTTTCTGGCCGCACAGACACGTGTGGTTTAATGTAGGGAGGTGGATTCAAGCTGGAAAGGTTCTCAGTTCGTTCCATCTGATATTTCTGTGACTTTATCCAAATTATAATTGACTCTTTTGTAGTAAAATTGTCTTTGCTTACTTGTAATATAAATTTATTATCATGTAATTGCTCATTTTTGTGCCCACATGGTTACTGGGACCTTGTTAGAGTTTGTTTTCGGTCTTTTTTTAGTTGCTAAAAGCTCCACACACTTCATCCCGTTTGAGGTTTTCCTTTTTTTCTCTATAAAACCAGCCTGCTGGAGCTGATCACAGTTGTAGAGTAACATTATCATTCATTTCTACTTGTGTTTATGATTAATTTTTTCCTCCATTATTCCCTCTCTTTATCTTAGTACCTTGTTCTTTTGCTGCTGATCGCTGCCCTGTGGTCAGCAGCTCGCCTCTGGCTTTGTCTATCAGAGTTTTGACAAACACCTAAAGAGCTAAACAAGAAGAAATCTTTTGCAAAGCTCAGAAAATCTAAGAGGAGCTGCAGATTTGGCTGATAATTCTCTGGGGTCTGGCACTGCGGGCTTTCTTAAATTTTCAGTTAATTTATTGTAGTTGTGAAGGTGTCAGGCGAAATGCTCATGTTCAGATGATAGAAAGAAAGTGTTTCTTAAAATCACAGATTTTTTTCATCACAGCTTTAACGTCACACTTTGTTGATATTCTGTTAGCAGATTTTTACTAGAGGCAGAAAAAAACCTCCACAGGGAACTTTTAAGCCATTAAATATTGATTCTCTTATTGGCCTCAAACGTCCAGAATCCATCTGTCTGTAACCACACAGCACATGCTGCTGCTGCTGCTGCTGCTTTCTCTCACTGTAAGTACAGAAAATGGCAGCCCAGTAAGAAATACTCCTCTGTGCATTCTCTGAGCAATTAGACTTTAACTCACCAGCGTAAAAGCTGATTATGCCCCCTTGTGGTCAAAAAATTGCTTGATGCAGCTTTAACGTTTGGCTGGATGCAACGAGAGCTAGGAGTTAATGATGAGAGGTGTTAACCTGGCGGGTGCAGAAGTGATACAGGTTACCCACAAAGCATTGCACCAGGCGTCCAAGAGCACAGTCGTCTGTAATGATTTCTTGTATTTATTTATTTTTCTCTTTGACAAACACTTTCTGAGTGGATCTTGGTTGGAAATCACTGCTGCTTTATCACAGCGGACACTAGATGAAGGGAAAACACAGGGTTTTTTTTTAAATCACAGGAGCATTTCCACCAGCTTAAATCGAAAAATTTTAAGCCACAATAATGAGTAATTTGACAGGGGTCACATTCATTTTTGCAAGCAACACAACCAAAAAAGACATTGTGTAAAAATCGACCTCTCCAACAAGCCTGTTTTACATAAAAAGTGTCAGTGAATGCAGCATCAACAATAAGTGTCGTGTCACATATCCGGTGTCTCGTGCTGCATCATCCAAAACTGTTGCCTCGTGCTTACCGATCAGCATTTTCTGTGAACGTCACCTTCCACAGCAGAGTCTCCATCTGAGAGTGAAACTTCATCTATAAGCAGCAGCTGCTATAAAACTACCCTGTGCTACACGCTAGATTTACATAGACTTTATGGTTTCTGTTATTTGAATGAACTTTTATAGACTGAGCAGTTTTTATGATCAGTGGTGGACAAACGCTTCAGATCTTTACTTAAGTAAAAGCACTAAACACAGGGGGAAAAAAATCCTGCGTCGACTCGAAGGGGACCTATTGTGTAAATCCTTATTTTCTGTCATATATCCTGTTACAGTGATGGAAAGTCACAGTACTCAACTTTGGTCTGTATGAAGTCACAAACACGGATATCCTTAATATGGTCGTTTCATTCAGTGAGCACAGAAGCCCCGCCCACCTGTCTTTAAATATATTCTATTTTCAAGGCAACGGCCAGTTCAAAATAAGTAAGGATTATTTTGAACTTTAAATCATGCAAAGCTATTTTAGTAGACAACAAAAACACGAAGCTGGGTGTGAGCAGAATCGGCTCTCTTGATAGTAACTGGACACAGTGCAGACTTTCTGTTTCACGATGATTACAAACATGACTGGTTTGTATACATTTAGAAAACTGAGCGTAATGTTGGAGTTAAAGAGGGTGAGTGTTTATTTTATGGAATAAAAAAATGTATGCGAAAAAATAGAAATAAAACAATTTAAAGGACACGGGACAAAAATAATTAACTTCTGTAACTTAATGTTTGAGCTCTACTTGTGTTTAATTTATGATGATCCCTATAAACAGATTCCGTATGAATATGTAGACTCTGCAGACATTTTTGGGACAGGAAGCCTTTCGGTTTCTGTTTGTAGTCCAAGTTTTGGATACATGCAGGTAAACAATTCGTGTAGAGAGAAAATGCAGGATTACATTTGTCAAAATATAGTGGATAACCACTGTGTAGTATCTTATGACAGTTAGTTTTTTATTAACTTTAAGAAAATTGAAAATGGATATCGTGGCCTGGCTCGTACCACAAAATTGGCCGTCATCCCCAGTGGCTAAGTTAGCAGACGTCCCAGTAGGTTCCCAGAATTAATTACTAGTGCCTACGCAACTTCCATCCATCCATCCATCCACCCATCCCCTTATCCAATTCAGGGGCACAGGGGAGCCGGAGCCTATCCCAGCTGTCATAGGGTAAAAGCCAGGGTACAACCTGGACAAGTCACCAGACCGTTGGTTTGTTTTGTTGTTTATCATAATGATAAAATCAATCATAAAAGTAACTTCAGCTGCCAAAAATACAGTGCAGAAAAAGTAGAGTATTGAAGGTAAAGTACCTCAGAGTTGTACTTAATGAGCTGTATTTAGTTAAACTCCACCACTGATTATAATCAGAACGTCTATGAAAGAGTCCAAAGCATAAAATGGGTAAAAAGCTGATTTCATCTTAAAAAAAGACGAAACATTAAAGTGACTTGTGGATGTTTTTGAGTGGATTGAACCTTTAATGACACCACTTATTTGTATTATATGTACACTGATGTTATTTATGTCATGTAAGGATACGATATGCCTTAACAAGTAAACACCGGCACTGTACATTGTGTATACACTGATATTGTTATGCTAAAGTATTACGGTCTGTATAGTGAGCCAGTTAGCCAAGGGTAATGTAGCCGCACACACACACACACACACACACACACACACACACACACACACACACACACACACACACACACACACACACACACACACACA
>VVHJ01045839.1:12783-24438 GCA_015107715.1 Tylochromis polylepis
GTATTACGGTCTGTATAGTGAGCCAGTTAGCCAAGGGTAATGTAGCCGCACACACACACACACACACACACACACACACACACACACACACACACACACACATTATTGAGTCCAGCTTGCAGTGGCGCACACACTGATACTAATCTCAGCTGTTTTTGGAAGTTTTACAAATACTTTCACAAATACTGTAAATATAACCTGCAGACATGCAGGATGTGGAGGACCTTCAGAAACTCCTGCTGCAGAAACACAATGATGCAAAATTATAAAAAGCAAGTCACAGCCGAACCAAGTTCCTTCTGTCAGCAGCGACTTCATAAACATCACACAAACTGCTGAGTAACCCCGCGAGGCCTAAACCATCACAGGATCAGAGGTTTGGTCGAACCCCAAAAGCAAAAATGACTTATTGTTATTGTAAGGTCTTTACCTTATAATATAAAGCGCCTTGAGGCAACTCTTGTTGTGATTTGTCGCGATATAAATAAAATTGAATTGAGTTGAAAATGTAAGTAGTTTACGAAGTGTGTTAGCAGAATCATTAATCTTTTCATTCGACTGTGGTGATATGGGAGAACAGCTTTCAGTTCTTTCCCATTGTTGATGGATGGATAGAGCGAGGGGAGAGGCGATTATGAGTGATGACGACTTTAGACGTCACAGACGGTCTTATGGCTGAGCAGCTGGTGTGATGGTCGTTTGGGCCTTAAAACGTCAGAAAAAACTCAGATTGAATGATTGACTTTCTTCTTTTCTCCCACTGACAAATAAAAAATAAATTCCAGACGTATATTTATCACTTTAAAACATCCCTACTGCGATCACACTTTGGAAACAAAGAATTTGAGGACATCGGCGGTGAATATAAATTACTTTACTGTCGTTCAACTAACGATAAAATATTTTCTGCTTTCAATGAGTCTGATTATTTTAGCAATTAAAAATTTAATATAAGAAAAAAATGCATATAACTATACACAAGCATGAGCCTCAGATATATGGAATTAATATCAAATCTATCGATTCTGATGTAATTTTAAACATTGATAGTGTAAGTAATGATTTAAAAAGTAAAAACAAACAGAAATATTTTAACTTTACGTGAATTATTAAATTTATTAATTACAAACTGTAAATGTTTGGTGACACAAATATTCAAACCCGTTAAAGGTATTAAAATAATTTTATTTATAGTGTTATTGTTGTTTTACCAGGAGCTGCCTGAGAGCGGGCTAATGATGAGCAGTGTGTAACCTGCAGGTTAACACTTACAAACGAAGGGTCGCGGATTTGGCCCTCGCCACAGTCCTCCCCTGCTGAAGCGTCCTTGAGTAAAACAAAACTTGAGGTCTCTGCCGCCTTCATGTGGGGGGGCTTCATGGTTAACATCGGGACACGCGTCAGGGAGCGATTCCCGTGTTTTCAGCAGCTGTCGGTCTCCGCCGCTGCTGAAAGCTTCCCTGCTTCCTTCTCACCTCCGCAGTCAGGGTGTGATCGCACGAAGCTCACTGCGACCGAAACCAGGAGGAGAGCTGGAGGTTCAGGCAAACTTTACAGGGACGCTTTTAGCAAAACGTGTCTCTGCTGGATTAGTCATGCTGGCCGTGATGGAGGTTCACAACAAATCTGAGTCATGAAGCACCGACGCAGCTGATGCTGTCTGGTGGTCAAAGCAGAAGCCCAGAAACTGCTCTTTCAACAGTAATTTTCTCCCTTTCCCAAAGAAATGGGACAGTGTTAATTAAACAGCTGCAAACATGTTGGGTGCGAGCACAACCAAAGACACACAAAAGGCTCCCGGAAAAATCTGAGGTGTGAACATAAAGTTCTTTTCTCGGAGCCTTTACAGCATCTGCTATTTTTAGATCACGCTCCAGAAGTCCTGAACACGTTTCCCTCAGCCGAAAGCAGGTTTTGTAATATTGGAGACGCTCTGTGGGATATATAGGTCCATGATAGTTTGATCACATAAGTGACAAATGAAACTTCCTCTGCAATCATCTACGGAGCGCTGCAGCATCCCCAGCACTCCTTTCCACAGGATCTGAATCCCGTTTGTCATCAACATTAACATGAGACATTAATTTAAAAACCCACTTAAAAAAAACGACAGAAGAAGCAGAAGTGCAAATATGTCAAAGTCATTCCAGGTTTTCAGACTCTTTCCTGTTGCACTCGACTCAGAAACAGTTAGAAACGCCGAGATGGAGATAAAGTTTCAGGCTGAGATGCTGTAGCATCGTACAAGCAGAAGTGAGGAGTGCAAAGGTCAAAGTGTCACTTCATTGTGATCGTGCAGCTTTGGAAACTGGCTGAAGCTTTCTTTTTCCTGTGTGGATGAAATAGAGTGGAGTCAAGGAGGGGAGGAGATGTGGGCGAGGCGGTGGGATGCAGCCGAGTCGCCGGGTGACGTGAGGTGATTCTTGAAGAGGCGGATTTTCGGCTTAGTGGGGAAGACGAGGAGTGACTCCGCATGAATACTTTGAATGACACATTGATGTTTCCCCGCTGGCCTCTAGGCAGCCCAAATAAAAAGACAAGGCTTAAGGTTTTAGCAAGGATGGGAAAAAAAGTCTAAACCTGGTTCTCATTGGGGGAGAAACAGATTAGCTCTGTGGACCCTGCTGGTCCTTGTTAGTGGGGAGAAACACAGCATCACAGAAGGAATGATTGTTGGTGCTCGGTCGCTTCACACAGGTTGGATGCACAGAGCTGGAAGGAAAGGGCTTGAAAGGGTCTTTAGTTCAGTTACGTGGATGGAGGCAGTCAGGTGAGGAGGAGGACAGAGACAGGATGAGGATTACATTTCAAAAAGCTCACTCAGATGGGAGGTGGGAGGAATGCATGTGACTATTTTTTTTTAACAGAAATTTTTGGTGACTCTTAGAGCTCATATTGGTTTGAATTTGATCAATTACATGTGAAAATGTGTGAAAATGGAAGACAAACCAGCAGGAATTTAGAAACGTAATCATCACTGAGCATTCTCAGTGCGTTTGTATGTCAGCCGCAGGATGCACAGAAACACGTCAGGATTTAGCGTCCAAATAAGATGTTTCATGCACGAGACAAAGAAAAGACCGCTGTGGCTTTTTACTCTCCCAGATTTTGGTTTTTTGGGCAAATAAAAATAAATAGCTGAGCTGCTGGAAGCTTTGAAAAATGCCACGTTTAAAACAGATTTGCAGAAACAAAACGCACGCTCTGGCGCTACTCGGAGCTTTTCGTTTGACAGCCGAAGTCGTGAGCTCGTCAGGAAACTGTCTGCATTGGTTAAACATCAAGTGAGAAGTAGGCTCATTTTCTCACAGATTTCTGTACAATGGAAGTATAGAGGGAGTTGCCCCTGCTGGTCATCAGAAGGAATACAGCTTTGAGGCACTTCCACATCGGCTTCATTATCCAGACCTGAAAGCAGGCATTATGAAGTCTGTGATGAGGATGTAGGTGAGCTGTTTGTGAATATGCAGATGGACTCAGGAAAGAAGAGTCATGAGTGAGAAACGCTCACTGTCTTCATTTTCTAAAGTGACTCATAGGTCTGCATATATTTATTAGGTGCACTCCTGGCCTGACGGCATTACTACAGCGTCGCTGCACTCACAAAGGGTGAAGAGTGAGGTCACAATTAAATGCATAAATGGATTTTATAATTAAGGGAAAAGCAGATGTAAACAGATGGAGGATGTGAGCGTTTGAAACTATGTTTCTGTGTTTCATTTCCTCTGTGACATCCTTGAATGTCAAGACCTAACACGAGCACTTTGACCGAAGACACGAGAGAAAATCAATCTTTATTCCGCGGGCACCGCCATGACTCGGTTGCCATAGAAATAGTCTATTTATATCAAAGGACTGTTGGTAGAGCAGCTCTCGGATGTCATGAAAAGTCCTTGTGAGGACATTATAGAGGAGACAGTGTCTCAGAGTCTCCTGAAACCTCTGGCTATCTCTCCAGAGGAGGAGATGCACACTCAGCCTTTGTGGGAATAAATGAATTACACATTTTTTTAAACATTTTCCAAGAATCAGAGCGTTAATTCACTCCAGGCTAAGAGGAGAGTTTAGCTGAGTAGTCAGAACTTCAAATGCATGAGGATAAAGCAGACAAAAACCTCTGCTGGGCTCATGAATAAAGCATCAGCTGCGAGACTTTCTTAAATTTCCTTTTATTGCCATATGAGACATACTTAGATTCTAAAAAATGAATAAAAATACAATAGTCCTTGCACAACAGAGAAAATATGATGATATTATGTCTCTTTGTCTTGTTTTGTGGGCTATAAACAGAAGGTATAATGTTTCCCTGTTACACTGAGTGAAGATAAGACCTGCAACTTGAGATATTTTTGCAAAGTTGATATTTTTGTTTACATATTGGCGGACCAGCGCCATGGAAAATTTGCAGAATCAGCTGTTAGCTTTTAGTTCTTTGCTTTGTTCTCACTGACGTAAAGACGAGTACTGGATAAATACTGTAGAAGTGATACCCTAATTTAATTTCATGGAAGAGACGATTCACCAGCTTGTTTCTGGATTTTACGTTTTGAAAACTGAGCATGAGCAGATTGGCCATCACCATGTTGGTCTTTCTGAAGCAAAAAGTTGGGCGACCTGTACCCCGCATCATAATATTTGTCCGATAATTACATTAAAATGCTCCAAGACGAAGCAACGGCACCAACAAGGTGTAGGGGTCTAGTTCAGTGACTTGAATTTGAGAAGGTGAAGCCAGCAGGACGGCTAACAGCTGCAGGTGTCAGCATACGTGTCAGTCAACGCAGCCACATTATGAATGAGGCCATAACAAGTTTAGTACCAGGCAGCAAACATGTTTATTTCCTCTGTAAAGTCGAACACTTTAACATGTGAGTCTGTGGGAGTGACTCACGTTCGTAGTCAGCCTCAAATGGACATTTAGAGGAACGGCAGTTTTTTGCATTGGCTTCATTTTTTCAGCCGCTTGATTGAACATCGAGGCGATTACGTTGTCTTTGCTGCCTCGCTGAAGCTGTTACAGCTGCAAATACAGAAACATTCGTGTGTGTTTTTAGGAGTCGCTGCCAATCGACCCACTTTGTCTTTTAACCAAAAAGGATGTGTTAAATTTATTTTCTAATCTCACCTTTTATAGCCTGGAATCAGGAAATGCAAATGAACATTTATTTAAATCTGTAAAATGTTATATTTATCAGCATGGCTCTGTTCCACACAGACACGGAACAGAGAAGGCATCAGTGACAGTAGAGCGCGACACTGATTAAATCAGAAAAAGCACGAAATTGGAAGGAGGTGGGTTGCAAAGCAGCTTACAGTAGCATTTCAGCCATGGGAAGGTTAAAGCAGGTCCTTTATGTGATTTGCTAATTTGCTGTTTAGAAAGGTATCGGCAAAATAATTCCAAATTAAAGTCTCACCGCTCGGCAGTCACCATGAAATGCTTCTGCACACTTGGGCAGTTATTTGGGGGCATTTTCTAAAATAACTTTAATGTCAATGCTCCATGGGACACAGAAAACTTAAAGAGTTTGCTGACTTTTCCTCCAAAAAAGGTTTAACAGTTTTTTCCCTGGAGTACTCTCAGAGAGCTCAGGACTCCTTGGCGCCAGGTGTTTCTCTTTGATAATGGCGCTGGTATCAGCTTAAACGTGAGAAGGTGAAGGCTAGCGGACAGTTATCAGCCACAGTCTGACTTTGCTCTGCTCCATGTTTTTAAAAATATCTGCATGCATCTGCACCCCTCACTTCATCTAGTGCATATCTTTATTCCGTCTTTTCCACCTCACTTTTGAAGTGCACGACACTCAGGTTGTGCAGCTGAAAGCAGAAATATCAGAGCTTAAACGGACAAAAACAATCGGATTGCGCAAAAAAGAGAGGAAAAAAAACCGTCCTCGCCAAGAACAAAAACCCTCCCTCGTTTCTCCGCACCGAGCGGTCGGAGGTCAAAGGTCAGACACAGCACAGCATTCTCGCAGCTGTTTGGGATTCGGAACGATGCTCAAGGACACTTCAGCAGCACACAGGGTTGTGACCCCGATTTGAGTCTCATTAATCACAACACATCCCGGCGCCTCAGAAAAAATCCACTACAGGTCGATGTGACAAAAAGCTCCTGGTTAAAATAGAAATGTAAGCGTTCGTGGTGAACGCTCCAAAAGGTCCTTCCTTCTGCAGGCTGCAGCTGGATGTTTCCCTTTATGTACAAACGTGACACACAGCAGTAGCACTTCACTCTGAGACTCAATGAATGTACAAACTAATACTGTAACGCTGGAGCTGGTGCATCGCGGCGGCGGCGCCCAATCTCACGATCATGGTCGTTCACACGTGAGCCAGTCTGGTGGAAACAGTCACGTGACTTCAGTATAAATATTTTTTTCTTCTTGTCTGGAACATGCAGAGGTGATAGATGTATATTTAATTAGATAAAGTGATATTTCACACGGGTGGACTAACTTCAGTGTCAGTCAGCTCCCACTAAAGAGTCAAAAACTTTAATGGCTTCCTAATTTTCAACATACAATCTCAAAATTCCTGGATTTATATAGTTTTGCCTGATTTGATACATGCACATAGGCGTTGTCCTTTAAATAACAAAGGAAATGCCTTTATGCTCGTGGCATGGTCATGTTTAACCTAAAGAAACTCTTACAGTTTGCAGATTCCTGTCATGATCAAATCATGAGAATAAAAAACATTTTAAAAGCGAGTGCCTAAAAGAGAGTTTAATGTTGAAGCCTTAAAACAGGGATGGCAGAACTGGCCCGCCAAAGGTCCAGTCCAGCCTGCTTTGCAAAGAAGGAGGGCTTGAATTTAACTTTTCATTAAGAAAGAATCACGAGACTCCAAACTGTTAACGTCTCCTGAGCCTGAGGTCTTACTGACAAAGGCTTTATCCTCAGGCTGCCATACGCCAATAAAAGTAACAGACAAAGCATTAAATAACAGAAAAGTTTGTTTTTTCTTTATCGATGAACATTATCAAATATCATTTGTCTCTATTAAAGAGAAATTTAAAAAACAGAGAAAATTTCTCTGTTTTTTTAAATCAGGAAACAAAGTAACGTCAGTACTTTTTGTTCTTTTATGGATCCGCTTCTTATAGTGAGGGTTAAAGGCTGAGCGGACATGCTGATGGGCTTCTTTGATTCATCGCTGCGCTTTTCTCTGAGTTTCTCACATTCGAAGAAAAGGAACACTTTGAAGACTTTCTGGTCCGAGCCTCCGGCATTAAACTAAAATGAGCTGGACATTCCTGCTTTTAAAAAGGTAACATGGAAACCATCTGAGGTCACATCGCCTCGAGTCTCTCACGTGTCAGCGGCAACATTTTCAGACGTTACATAAAAAGCAGAAATAAAACAGAGAGCGACGCCCCCGAGGCGGCCTCTCTTAACAGCTGACTGTTCATTAATTTAAATTAAAAGAAATATAAAAATAAACATTTCCGTCCAAGTGAAATATCGCTTTATGAAAGCAGAATGAAGTGATGCATATTAAAGTCTAAGAAATGTACAAAAACTCTGAAAAATATTATGTGGCCTGAGAAAAAAGGAGTTTTGTGTTTGCCTGTGAGTCTTTTGCGATGAATATATGACAATGAAAGTAAAGTTTAGTACAAAATATGGCAAAAAAACCCCAAAAAAACGAATTTAAAGGGATATATCACTTTGATTTTAAGGTGGAATTTCACCGGCGTTATATTGTAAATTCATGGAAGCATTTGTAGATTACAGATTATTATAAGTAGCAGAAAGTAAAATAAAATAGTTTTCTGTTTATATTTGATCTAAGGTCTTATAATGATTGTATTACTTAAGAAAAGTGACATAACCCTTTAAACTGAGCGAAAACCAGGGTTACCCAGACTGTTACAGAGCAGGCGGCGTGCGAGATAATACTGGTTTATTATTTGACGTATAAAATAGTCACATGTATTGTTTTATTCATGAATTTAAGAGAGACTACATGTATCTCTTCACTCTTGGTGCTACGTTGCAAATATCTGAGTAAAAATCATCTTAAAGCCGTTTACTTGTTACAAAAGAAAACCAGAGCTCTGCTTTAATGAAGACGTGGACAAATAAATCTGGAAATTACTCGACTCAGCAGCGCCTGCTGTGTTTTTGTCTGTGAACTTTACTCATAGGAGGCCAGATGCATAAAAGCTGCACATGCAGACGGTTCTGCATTGAGCGGTCTGCTTTCTTTGGGCGAACTTTGCAGCACTACTGTTTCTTTTCTCTTACCTTTCAGGGCTGACGGTCTCCATTACAGTTTCCATTTGTTTTGGGGTTTTTTTTTTCTTCTCCTTCTGTTCATGATTCCAGAAGTAAGATCACCAAATTAAAAATATTTCCATTCACAATCAGTAAAATTGATCTTCTTCATCGGTGTTTTCTTACTTGCCAAAATAACTCGAGAATTTAAATGCAAATGTTGACATAAGGAGGCGTCTACAGTTAAAGACCGGAGTTCAAATTATTGCTTATATGCTTGTGTACATGCATACAATTTCACAGTGAGTAAGCCTTTAAAGAGCAGGACCATGCATGCACAGAGCTGTAGAAGCTGTGTATGGACACAGTTTTTGTCATATCTACACAGACTTTTATGGATCTGGCTCAGGAACTTCGTTGCTGTTTTTCTTTTCTCTAGTCTCACTGTGTTGCCAGTTTGTGGAAATTCAGAAACAGCAGGAAATCATCCTTTTATGATGCTTTTGTTTCCCTTTAACTTCAACCAGCGGTCATAAAGAGGGAGCCATTCGAATTACAGGGTAGTAATGAGGCTTTAGTTGGCCCCAAACAGGCCTGAGCTCCTGATACAGCAACGAAATCCAGAGTTGACCGTCTTGAACATGACCAGGATATTTAAAGGCTGGTTTTCTTTGTAACTGCTAATAGTCTGCATTCATGTGACGTATTCTGTGTGAATCTGGTGTCTTGCAAAAGTTTCTCAGTGTTTCCTTTTTAACTTTAGTCCTAAATAAAATGCTGCTAACTGTTGTATGTTCTTTTTTCCAAGTTTGAATCCTTGGAAAGGATAATTACTGCAGGTAATTTCTGTAGAGGATTCAGATGCTGTTTAAACTATATATCAGCTTCCTTCTGTCTAAAAAGGAAGTTTTAAGGATATGATTTTTACCAGAAACCAAACCTCAGTCTCACAAAGAGTGAAGATGATTTTGTTACTGTTTTTTTTTTAATTTCATCCAATAATAAATGTTAGATCGCATATTTGCTGATATTATCGTCCCGCCTGAGAACAATCTAAATTGCTCGAGCTGCACAGACACCTGGTTTGCTCAGTTATGAAGAGCACAGAGGATTGTGTACAGTGTAAAACCGAGTCATGTTGTTAAAGCGCTACCGTGAAATCTTTAAAATCCTGAAATCCTGATTCACGACTTTCTGTGAACGAGTTTGAATGTAAGAGTTTTAAATGGTCTGTAACTGATTTCAGTAAATGTATTCTCACTCCAGCGATAACTACAAATATATCTGCCATCTCCTGTTTTTGGTCTTCACTCGGTTTTAAAAGACGCTGCGTTGTGCGCTTCAGGAGGCCAGTGAATCTGCATGTTATAAATGTGTGACGCTCTAAAGGTGCGATGCCTTGTTCCTGTACATACTGAAGAGCCATGTCCTGTATGTAACGACGATGCTGGTTTTTACGTCTGATTTTGTTAACGTGACCAATAAAATTGCTGTTGTTTTTAATGCAGGGTGCCGCTCTCTGTGTTTATTTAGCAGTTGAGCTTCTGTTGGACCTCATTTGCATTTCATCAGGTTCAGAGGTGAGAAAAACATCCTGCAGATTGTGCTCCCACACTGTGGCAGCAGGGCAACCTGGTATTACTGCACAGTCAGATCTCCTGGTTAAACTTAGGAAAACTCTTTCCAACTTTAAGTCTTATTTAAATCAAATATAACAACAATCTTAAACATTGGACGTTACAGAAATCACCAGAGAGGCTCCAATCTGACCCAAATTCTTCGCTTCTTGGCTTCCAAAATTCTAAAATTTTATTCAATTTTATTTATACTGTGCAAGTTCACAATAAGGCAAAGGTCATAGACTGTACGTGAAAGATGGATGAAGCCACCATGATGTAACTGTGCGGTTTGTGAAGTCCCATCTTGGATGTTTTGTCAGTTACTATCACATAGTTCTGAAATCAGACCTGACGAGGGGTTGAGCCGTCGCAGAATAAGAGTAATACCCGCTTTCTACTCGTTTTTGACTTTAAGACCAGGATTTGCTAAATTTGCATGCATCTAACCACTGCAGTGGTTTTCATGTTTAAACTCCGCCCTTCAAGTGTCCGAGTGTCCCAGCTGAGCTGGTTGGGAGTTATTTTTAGATTCTTAAAAACCGGCTTCGCTCTTTAGCATTATATTCTGTTTTCTAGTCTGTCCCCAGCACTCTGTCTCATTGTTATTACTGTCAGTCTTTAACCTGAATTTTTTTTCCCCCTTTTATTTTAAAGCTGCATGATGTCTTTTTTTTTTGTCTCCTCTTGTTTTTGTTTCTTGTCCCTTTTTATTATTTCTCTGTTTGCTGTGTTACTGCTCTGGAGTCAGATGAATCCCCAGTCAGCATGACTCATAAATGTCACACATTACTGTTCTCCACAAGACAAAATGAGAATCTTGCTACCCACACAGGAGCTTTAGCAAAGACCCCCCGCCAATCTAAAGGTAAGTATGCCTCGTGCAGGAACCGCTCATTAAATTTAATGGGAGAAACATCAGATGAATCTGTCTGAGCTGTGAGTTTTGATTTTCAGAGACTCATTTATGTCCCCGTTACTCCCACTCACTCTTTTTTTTTTTTTTTTTACCATCCTCTTCTGGCAGCAATTTACATCATAACAAAGCAAAACATAAATGGCTGTTTATGTGGTGTTAAACTAAAACTATAACTGTTAAAATATCCTGAATAAATGGAAACAGACATCAGGGAGAAAGCAGCTCTGTTCATTTTATGAATTTTAAAGAGGAGGAAGTCAAAGCATAGAGGAAACTGTGTGCTGACAAGATGACAAACACAGTCAAGCGTCAGGGCACAGACAACATGTTAGAGCAACATACCTCACAGTCCAAACTCCAGAGGTGGGACCAAGTCATTGTTTTGCAAATCTCAAGTAAGTCTCAAGTCTTTATCCTCAAGTCAGAGTCAAGTCCCAAGTCCAAAACTTTGAATTTCAAGTCTTTTTGAGTCTTTAAAAAAAAAAGTTGCAATTATATGTTAAATGTAAATAATAGATCATGTGCTCTTTTTTAAATCTGCGTTTATCTCAACACCTGATGAAACAAGTGAACTTACAAAATATACACACATTTTGAAATTGCACCTCTATAATATGCAGCTCAATTAAACTGAGCTGCAAGAATAGTCTTTCTCTAAACTATAAATTCACAGAATAAACATTCAATGAAAAATTTTTGGCTTGAGCGTTTTTTTGTTTGTTTGTTTGTTTTTAAAAATCTGGTTAATTTGATCGGCTGTGCTGCAGCTCACGCACACACACATACAGAGTGTGGTAAGAAGGAACGAATGAACTGAATTAATGGTGCTCACTTTTTTTTTTTTAATATACTATGTGTGTTAAATTTTAGATTTGGGGTAAAATATCAAGTCTTTTCA
>VVHJ01045845.1:0-18664 GCA_015107715.1 Tylochromis polylepis
ATAGGTAATAGCTTTAGATGACAAAAAGGGATTTTGTAGCCCTGTATTTCGCATGGGTTACATACATTTTGGTCTATATATTTTGTATGACCACCTTTATTCTTTAGTATTGTTTGAACTCTCTTTGTCCCCTTTGTTGTTATTTCTTTAGGTAATCTTCAGGAATAGTTCTTTAGGTTTCTTGAAGGACATCCAATTCTCTTCTTTGGATGTTGGTTCCTTTTGTTCGTTCTCTGTCAAGATGATCCCACACTGCTTCAATAAAGTTGAGGTCAAGGCTGTGGGGAGGCTTGACTACCATGACTGGTAGTGTTCCACTTGCTTTTTTTCTATCCAGGCATACTTTACTGCATTGCACTTTACTTTGTCTTTTGTCCTCCACTTGTCCATTTTTTTGCCAGGTTTTCAGCTAGTAGCTCTTTGGAAATCACCTTGTTGGGAATCACCTTGTTCTACTAGTACTTTAAAACTGGTTTCTTGCTAAGTTGTCTGTTATGTGTAGACATAACACTGATTCATTGCTTGAGTATGGTGCATTTTTAATGCTTAATTGATTCACATGTCATTTTTAGGGGATTTTTAAAAAATCCTGAAAATGTTCAGGTACAAAGACTAGGTGGAAAATGAGTGAAAAAGCAGCCAATGGCCAAAGAAACACCTTCAGAAAGCCTGAAGAACTACTGGTTAAGATGACTTTATGTTTTGCTTCTAAGGAGCGAGACTTTGTTGTAATTTTGTAAATAAATGAAAGGTGGCTCAAGAATTTTGCACAATGCTGTATCGTGATTTTTAGTTTTGCAGCAGAGCTAAATCAGTCAAAGAATGCAAATTAACCAGTTTCATGATACTTAACATAAGAAACATCCGTCATCTGTCCAATCATTACAGTGATCTGGCTCACAACACGCACAGAGGCCTGAGGCAGCAGCTGCTGGAGCATTGTACTCTTCATCATTATCTGACATCATTCTGACACTGTCATGTGTGTACACGTGGACTATGAATCATAAAGTTATTTGTCAAAAGTGGTAAGCGCGATAAACACGATACGCACAATAATATTATTATATATTAAATCTGCCTGTGTAGAGCCAAGGACAAAAAGCTGCCAAGAGTTTCTGCTTTGCTAGAGCTGTAAGGCAAATACATTCAGCTTAATGAAGGTCTTGAGTTCCCCAGAGTTATGATTTTAAAACCAAAGAACATGCAAACCTAATTTTTATGAGCTTAAAGTCTCTGCCAGCACTCGGTAATCCTCAGTGCCTTTTTCGGGTATCTTTGAGCCCAAAATGAACATCACCTTCTGGAGCTATTCATTCTTGAGGTGGGGTCATCAGCTTTTTTTCTGCAATAAGTAACAATCGTGCAACACAGCTATATAAAAGTGTTAAGTGTCCGCTCAGTCCTTGCCAAAGCAGCCTCATGGGGTCACATTTGGATAACATTGGTATTATTGGTTAAGGTTTTGATCAGTTATTCATTGAAACCTGTTTATCCCAGTGAGAACACAGACAAGTACACACACACACACACGCACTGAGTTAAGCCTGGGTAAAACCTTTACGAGAACTAAACAGCATCAGACGAATCTGGGTCTTGCCTCCAGGTGCACCTCTAGTCAGGCATTCCCTTAAACCGACTGCAAACAAACAATGACTGACATGTCTCCACTGTTCAGCTGCTCTCGGCTAAGAGTGACACTATTGGAAGATATTAATAGAAATACCTGTGGTTGATGAGTGATGTCCAATCCACCCCCACTATCATGCTCTACCTCTTCTGTCTGGCACAGGCGCATAGCTGCAGAGGAGATACTGAGTTGTAAACAGAAGTTGTCTCTTAATCGTCGATACTGTTAAAAATAAAAGAACGAGGAATGTGGTTTTTTTTAGGCATGTCACCAAGGCAGCCTTACAGCAACACATACACGAACGCAACTCAAACACTGGCTGTTAGCATGAAACAGCGTATTGGTGTCTGCAGTACAGCTGGAAAAGGGATTTACTGACCAGAAAAGTACCATTCAAAGCTCAGTGCGGAGGCAGAAAGGGCTAGGCTTCAGGGATAGCTGAAAATCGATCATATATGTACATATGTAAATCAAGATGTTGTTCTCGTGTTTTTAAAAAAGATCAAAATTAAGAATTTATAAGTAACTTTGTGATTTCCTTACCTATACGAAGGCATTCATCCGTGAGTCTTTGTTTTATGTTATAGAGATGCGCATTTCAATTCAGTCATTTATGCATCCATTTAATTTAACCACTTATCTGGATCTGAGCATGAGGGCAGCAGACCTTCCTCTACTGCCTTCAGCTCATCTGAGGGGATAGAGAGGCTTTCGCAATTACTCTCTCCAGCATATTCTGGGTCTGCCTCCGGGGTCGCCTGCCAGTGGGACATGCCCGAACCAACCGTCTCCTTTCGATGTGAAGGAGTACCGGCTCAACTTTGAGCCACTCCCGAATAACCGAGCTCCTCACCCTACCTTCAAGGGTAAGCTAGTTTCCACCAGTTTTGTCTGCAGTCTCGTTTTTTCCATCGTTACCTACAACTCATGGCCACAGGTGGGGGTTGAGTTGTAGATCAAACAGCTCTGCCTTCACTCTCAGCTTTCTCTTCTCTACCACAGCGGACCTGCACTTATGCTATGTCCACTTTCTCCCTACTTGTGAACAAGACCCCCAAGATACTTCAACTCCTCCACCTGAGGCAGAAACTCATTCCTAAGCTGGCTGGGAGCTATAGCCTCAGGCTTTGTGATGCTAACCCTAGCCATTTTGTACTACGTTGCATTTGAGAAATTTGGGGATAATCACCTGATAAAGCTAACAGGACTACATCATTTCATTTTATATCAAAGTTAAGCTTTTTCTATAACAGATGGACGCTGTATGATGAAACTCTTAGCCAGCCTCTCTTTTTCCTGTTCAAAAGTTCACCTTAAACAACACATACTGTAACACATCGATGAACAACCAAAACAGAGGTTCACTCTTAATTTACTGTAATTTATGGTCATTTTAAACTGATATGTATAAACTGAATTTTAGTAATCACCAATGAAAAACATTTAAGTCTAATGTCTCATATTTTCATGGCTGTCATTCAACATGTTCGACAACATATAACATACACATATAACATTCTGGGCTATGATATTATTAATAAAAGATCCCTTTGTTTCTTAAATTGATATAATTTCTTCTGATTAACCTGAATAATTTTATTTGACTTGCTCATTTGTTATTTATTTGTCTACAAAATAAAAATAATAGCATTGTGGATTTCAAAAGAAAACATTTTTTAAAATAACGAGGTATTTTAGACATTTAGATTGTGCATACTCAGAGAATACGTTAAGCAGCTAGTCAGCCTTTGGAGAACTAAAATAATTTGTAATGGTGTAATTAGCTGCTAGATCAGTTTCATATAGAATTTTCATTTTGTAGTACACCACTCTGGTGGCTGGGTTGGACTGAGGTTGCTATCGCCATAATTTCTCTGGAATTCAGCTGATATTGAATCAAGACCATTTCCTCCAAAGCCAGTCAAAAATCAGTCACTTTGTTCAGTGAAGTATTTAGAGTTATGCTCACAGCACACGGTTAAAAGTAGGGAAAAATTACAGTCTGCTTTAAAAGAGGTCAAGTCTAAAAAACAGTGATCTTGCACTGTTTTAACAAATGTGCTTACTTAAACCTAACAACGCACTCTGAATGTGAACCTTGAGGTCTTCCTGGTCATACATTCTAAAAGAAATGTGGCCTCTGACTGAGCTAATTAAGAAAACACTGCTGTGCAGACAAAGTATGAGACCTCACAGAGGAGAAAATGGCACGTTGGATCTAAGTGGACAGGTTTGTAGGACATTCTTTTCCTCAAAAAAGCTGGTCCCTGCCATGCCACTTTACTGTTAGCCAATCCAGCAGTCAAAGCAGTATAATTTTATGGGTATTATAACTTACAGGTACTATATGAGCTGGCCTCATGCAGTTAATCATTTGGTACTCTTTGCAAACTAAAGGGAAAAGCAAAGGTTTATTTACAGAAGTTACTTGATCCATGTCTTAAGAGAACTTATGTCATCACGCACACTTACACTTAATCCATTATAAAATGACATCAAGGATTGTGATTTGTAGTTGTGTTCGACATTAAACCATTACACAAGCAGCCAATGTCAAGTGCAGTGAAGCGATAGCAAAAGTACACACATTTGTCACTTAAGTAGAAGTATAGATACTCGGTAAAAGTTTAAATCCTAATTCTTCTTTACTCAAGTAAGAGTGAAAAAGTAGAGGCTCTGAAATGTACTCAGAGTATACAAGTAATAAGTAGCTCTTTGGAGAATCAGCTGTGTTTTCTCCAGGCATATTAATATCATATTAAATTAATATTAATACAAGTTAATACACACGTTCTTTTAATTTAATTTAATTTGGATGATTATTTGTTATTTGTTTAAAGAAAAACATAAGGGGAAAAAAGTCTTTATTTCTTTATTAGAGGTGATTTTGCCTCTACTTGAGCAGAGAATGAATTATATTAAAATGAATTAGTATTTCCTCCTGTAGATTTAGTGTACAGGCTGTGATCGGCTAACCTGTACTGCTACCCTGTGCGGATTTAACCGGCTGAATACAATAAGATACAAACAGATGTTCCATGATCCATCATGGCTGATTTCCCACCGCTAGACAATAATAAAGCATAAAAGTCAAATTCAGTGAGTGAACCTAATCACCAGCAGCTTAAATTTAATTTGACTGTCTGTTACTCTTGGTGTAACCAAACATTAACCGTGAGCACCGCTCTGCACCAGTCCAGCAGTACTGTAAGCTAACCAGTGTAGCCAGCACTAAACTGCCTTGTAGTTTCATGCAACCTTTGAATAACAAGAAGTTGGAATCACTTTGTTTTGCAAGATGTACCGCAATAGGAAAAAAAAAAGAACATAACTTCAGCAACAGATCATTATAGATTTGTTCAAAAAAGAGAAAAATTGTTTGCTGATATTTTTTGAGTTGTTAGAAACATTTATCCTGCCAATTAAAACACGTTTCTCCCATTATTCTCACTCCTCCTCTGTAGAGTTAGCTAGATATTGAAGTATAGCAACCACAAAGTACTGACATCTGCATCTAAAATGCTGCTCCAGATTATTCCGGTGCTCTTTAACCCCATAGTACATTTAATGATGCAAACATCTTTTTGCCTTTTACCTCGCTTTATGTGCAATAAGCACTGGCGACAGACATACTGCAGGATTGTCTTTTATGCATCACTGGTACATCCATTTAGAAATCAAATCATGCCGGAAGGAGTACAGTGACAGGAAATAATGACTCCCATGAAAAATCTTAAACTTAAAGTAATGAGCTTGTTTTGAAAATGCAAGGAGTGGAAAATAGAGATATTTGTGTTACAATGTAAGGAGTAAAAGTTGTCAGAAAAAAAATATGCAATGACAGTACAGGTACCTAAGCATCATAATTAAGTGCAGTGCATAAGTTCCACTTCTGGTGCAATGTCCCAGCTGCTACATCTCCATAAATCCACAACTTGAAAAAGTTTATCTGTTGCCATGTGATGAATTACCTATCAAAATAGCTTTGATTTTTGTGTTCATTACCAAAATCCAGACATTGTATATTAGACATGCCAAATGTAAAAAATAAATAAATACAAATTAAGAAAAAAGCAAGCTTTTTTCACACATCACAAATCAAACTAACTGAAATAGTACAAGAAAAATCTAACAGATGAAGGCTAACATACAGCTAATTATTTCTATGGGGAGAAAACTACATTTCACTCAACAGTAAAAGGTTTTGAGGGGAAAAAACAAACCTTTCAGGCTCTAGTCGAAGCTTTTGCCATTCAAAATGTTTCTGGTCCCACTTAACGGCATACCAGAGAACATTCCACATCATCCGCATACCTAATGATAACAAATAGCCTATTATTACAGACATATAAAGACACTAATGATCTGTCAAGAAGTAGACAGGCATGCAATTAAATATGCTGCCTAGCATTTTACTGCAAGCACAGCAGACGGTGTGGTCGTAGTCCTGGGCTATCCAGTCTCCACAGGGGTGCTGCCATGTTTCCTCTCACTGAACTGTGTCAGTGGTTAGCCTTTAAATGCCACCACGGCTACAAGAGTACTTTGTACCTAATGCTGGCAGCTCAATAAGTGGGTCATAATGACCAATAGGAGGACTTTTGATAAGAGTTGATAATAAGCAGCACACTGATGTAAGTGTGGCATGCAGAAAAACTGCTGGTGTTTTCAATGCAGATGTGGATTCTGGATTTTTTTAATGATATATACAGTAAAAAGTTACATTGTCCAGTAACTAAACAGGAAAACTTGTACAACAATTGTTCAAGATATAAGTTTTTGCTAAAAAAATAGTTGGCATTTGAAAAGGGATGAGAATATTGTGAGAATATTGACGTGACACCCATCAGACAGGCACATCTTCAAATCAACAATTCCTATACTACAAAATGAAATGGTACCCACCTGTCTCTTAATGTGGCCACATCCTTAATTGTACATAACTCTAAGACTAGATGCAGTTTAAATGTTAGAACTGAGTTAGGGTCTGATGTGTCCACAGGCTGTGAGTTTCAGACTGGCAGCGAAAGCGTTCTCAGTCGGCGTGTTAAGTCTGACATCATTAGCCATTTCCGGATTCAAATGCTCTTTCAGCTTCCAAAAGCACCACTGAGAAATCTTCCAGCTCCAATAAAATAATCAGTGTGGCTTTTATCCAAAAAACATCAAAGGATCAATGGAAACGAGGACAAGCGAACATTTTTTTTCAGGCTCATGCAGCATTTGTTAAAAAGACGAGCCTCATCCAAATTAGTAGATACTTGGGCCTGGAAACAGGGTCAGTATGTTATCTCTCAACATGATGGATGATGGTAATAAAGTGGCACTTTTTGGCACTTTTGGGAGTGGCTTCATTATTCATTTCTAAACATCTCTATTGTGTAATACATATATATATATATATATATTAATTTAAATAAAATTACATGTTTCTTCAGTAATCATGAACCAGTTATTTTTCTGCCATGAAGCGTTGCCAGGAATCAACCACACTTCAACTTTTGCTGTGTCGGATGTCAGAGTCGATACGGTGAAGCTTTAAACTACAATAAATACGATAAAGGAGAATTTGTCAGTGTCACAGACTTGCCCAGAATCCCTAGCTTTAGGGCTGACCTACGATTTACCCCACACTGTATAACCAGTCAAGCTGTGATGTGGCCATTGTTTAGTGGCCTCTTCATAACAGTACCCTACAAAAGACCGGTTGACACAGAAACCCAATAGCCACGGTACTTTTTGACAGCGCCAGCCTTTGTTGGAGTGAGAAAAGTTTAGGATCCCGGAGGATGGCACTTCTTCGTCACATACTTGCTGCCTCTGTACGTGACAGACACACTAGGCCAAAAGGCCAGCGGAGAATGAGACTGCAGGGGAAGAAAGGCGAGAGCTGGAACGAGGTAGAGTGATGACAGACTGGGAAATGAGGGCATAGGAGAAAAAGACTGGAACTGGATTCTTTAAGTCAGCGCGACAGTGTGCACTGAAATGAAAAACCCTCTCTTCTCTCTAAAGGATGCACACATGGGGCTGCTTTATTTTGTTGTTTTGTTTTTTTCCATTTTAAACTCTCATGCCATGAGACCCTGTCATGCACTCACCGTATGAGCACCAACATCTATAATTAGCTTAACGACACACCTTCTTGCCACCCACGTAACAAGAACAAATGATCCAGCATAATTGCATATTGGACATGTTCAAACAAAGCACTCCGCGTTGAAAGTTCTTCCTTTCTCATGAGGCAGAGCATTTCTGTACCCACAGGGAGGCAAAAATTACAAAAGGCAATCCGGCAGACCAAGTGGACGTAGTTGGCCTTGCAGACACAAATGCAGGGATAACCTAGAACCTTCTTGTAGCACAAGACATGATTATAATGAGGTAAGAAGGATATAGGGTGGATTTCTGAAAGAATGGCAAATTCACACATGAAGAGAAGTGACGTGTAGCGGCGAAACTGAGTGATGAGAGAAAGAAAGAAATGAAACTGAAAATTGGATGGGAACAGCGTGTTTGGAAGAGATGTCACCACAGATTAAGAGATAAGAAAAAATAACCACAATCAATTTCTCCTGTTAAAGACAGTAGCCTTCATGGAAAATCCCCAGTAAAATTCCCAAAGCCATGCACATATATGCACTGTCCCATAAAGACGTTAGACATTTTTTTGCTTTCACTTCTGTTTTTATTAATTTACTTCAGGGAAATCCATTACAAAAGTACAAAATGCTTTAAGAGACAAGATCCCGCCCTGAGCAAAAAGCACATAAAAAAACAGAGTAAATATACATAAGCTGCTTTTGTTGACAGTGCTGTTGTTTATTAGCTTATATTTAATAACTTAAAGGTCCCCCAATATATGCATCTCAGAATATTTGACACAGTACTTGTAGTTGGAATTACACTGGCTTTCTTATGAAACACACAGAGACACACAAACACAAACTATGTCTGTGGTGTTGCGGTTGGCACAACTACCATCAGCAGCAGCCAAGTATTGGCCAATTACATGTCAAATGATACCACATGTAGCCGGGCTCAGATGTCAAGAATGGTGGTTAGTAGTTACACCTAGCAGTCACCTATATTTCACAAATTTACACTTGCAGGGCGTATTCCAACCCAGACCACAGTCTTTGCCTAAACCTAAGCAAGTAGTGTTTCTGCCTACCAAACTAAGTAAAAACAAAGCTCCCAAACAGAACAGTAGCCGCAGTCTGCTGGGATTTTGACACAAGCTAAGCATATCCAGGATATTATCCTGCTTCAGCCTAACATTGGTAATCAGGCTAAGCAGTCACACGAAGGTGGTTATCAACTCTATAAGGGTTTCCCAGGTAGATCAGACTGCAATTACAATTGTGTACTTGATTAAATCAATGTGTTGCTTAGCTAAAGTTGATTCTAGGGCAGGGATGGGTGAGAACCAGACCTATAAGAAAGGCAGCACCAGTATAAATAACACTTAATAAAACTTGGAAACAAGTACAAACAAATATAACAAATATAAAAACTTAATTTAAAATGGTATGTAAACGTGTCCAAGGTGTGCTGTGTTTTAAGATTACAGTACTGTGCAGAAGACTTGAGCCACCCTTCATTTGTTTATACTTTGCAAGGAAAATGGGCAACAGGTGCAGTTATTTACTGAAACACGCAAAGATAGATGGGAATACAGTACATAAGGCAAAAACAGAGGTTGTACAATTCTAACAAGTGTGAAAGTCTAAAGGTGTAACCACCTTTATTCTTCAACACAGCCTGAACTCTTTTAGGGAAATTTTCTTCTAATTTCTCTAAATAATCTTCAGGAACAGTTCTCCAAGTTTCTTAAAGGAGATTCCAAAGCTCTTCTTTGGATGTTGGTGCCTTTTGTTCCATTCTCTGTCAAGATGACAGATGACACTGCTTCAATAACACTACTCAGTCATACCAGCTCCATCGCATGTTCTCCTTCACCACATCCATAAACGTTCTCTGTGATGTTTCTCTTTTCTTCCTGCCTGGCAGCTTCATACTCCTACCTTTCCTTTCTCTCTGCGCCTCTTTGCCACCCAGAAGCACAGTTTCTGTTGCACCTTGGTGTTCAACAGCCCGAGTGGCGATTGCTGTAAACCCGGGCCTCGACGAATCCAGGTATTCTTGATGATCTGCATATTTGATTTGTCAAGCATTTTACATCAGATGCTCTTCTTGACACAGCCTCCTCATTACTCCAGGCTTGAGACCAGCATTAGGAGCACAGTAGCTTCTGGGCCCTGCATGTGGTTAATTATATATGCAAACCTTCCTTTCAACAAGTTTTGATATAAATTTTTCACCTCCCCCTCTTGGACCCTTTGTGCCACCCCATTTAAACGCCCATTATAACTAAGCCTTACCCTGGTTGGCTTACTTATAATTATTCCCCTTGGTCTCAGGACAGGAAGAGACTTATGTCTGTGTACTCTGTGCACTGCATGTTTCCTGTTTCACTTGCACTTAACCTGCAAAACCCTGCAATAGCCTGGCACAAAAGGTATTCTTATAGTTCAATTTTTTTTTGTCCTTATATGTAGAAGTGCAGTATGAGCCAGGCCCCTAGCCCACAGCATTTCCAAAATGACACGTTTCAAAGCCTGTTTTCAGTCATTACAGTGTATATAATTTCCCAAGTATCAATCCATTTAATGTATAGACTTGTGATATGAAAAGAACAAATGCCGGAAGGCCTGGAAAGCGATAGAAGATTTTTGGTGGTTGCCTGGATAACACCGGCTTTATTTATATTCGGGCTTTAAGCTGACAGCTGTGCAATTGCTTACACGGCTTTCATGACCACTGACAAAATGCAGCATGACAACAGAAAGCCTCACATTCACATAAAATCTTTCACCCTTCCAGAGTTAAAAGCCAATGTGAAGTAAACCACTGTACACTTACATTGTAAACAGTCTGAGAGTGAAGTGCCACAGAGAGTTAAGATAATGACATCTAAGCTAGGGTCATTATTTTCAGGAAGTTGTAACATACTACATCTGCCCCTGGTCACATCATCAGCCTCGCACTGCTCTTGGTTACTGACATCTGTTATTAATGCTGAGCAAGCATATGGGAAACTTTGAAACTGAAAGATTTGGATTCACTAAAAATGAAACCGCCAGCATCTCTAATTGGCTTTTAAGACGGGTAAATCCCCTGACAGAAATCACGCTGACGTATCGGAAAAACCTCCCCAGTGCCACAATCGCCTGGAAGCAGATTCCAAGTTTGCATGCTTAACTTGGACGCACTTTGTATCCATTCTGCTGCAATCTGATTGTGCAACCATATTTGTCATCAGGGGTTCTCGTGCCCAGAGCCAATGATAACACCGAGCTAACGTATTGCATGCATGGCAATTGGATGGAAAATGCTAAAAACCAGTTCTGGCAATCACACTTTACTGCTCTGATGTTGGCCTTGTTGACTGTGGTCTCTAAGTGATAATCTCTCATTGTGATCAGCATTTGTCAAAAGGAGGTAAATGGAAGCTGTGTGTATGTGTGTGTGTGTGTGTGTAGTGTGTGTGTGAGAGAGTTCAAGGGTTGACTATAGTACAGAGCTAAACAACACTGAAACAGTCTCGAGACAATGAGACGGGTCAGGCCACGGCCCCGCAGTGCCTGGCCTTTTGAAATAACAGCCTCAAATGCAGTAAATATTGACTTTACTAAGCCAGTGTTTACCTTTGAGGCTTCATGTAGAAACTACAAGGCAATTCGTTTTCAATCTGGGCCAATTTCACTGGTTTTTAGACAGTGCGAGATTGTGATGCTGTAAAACTCAGAGAGTAATTTGACGTGTTTGCATGAAGTAATCGCTCCCGACAAAGCTTTAATTGCACTGTACAGGGGCCGTTTTGGACGTGCGAAGACTGCAATCTCATGATGCTGAATTCAGGGAGGGATAGTTTCCATTGTGCTTCTCTCACAGTAAACCCAGACTTACTCAATGTCTGATGCCTGTCCCCTCCTCCTCCTCCTCCTCCTCCTCCATTGTGTAAACCCAGTCCAGAACAGATAACGGGTGGCAGCCAAAAAGACAACTCAGCACAATTATCCTAATGTTTGCTTCCTGTTCAGATACTGTCATGTTCCACATATGCTAAAATGACAACACTGGATCATTAGATCCCTTTGTTTTTTCAGCTTTTAAAGGTGGAGCAGTGATTTTGTTAGAATCTCAGGGGTAGGAGATTTAGACACTCAATGAAGCCCTTTATCTTTAACATTATATAGGTACACATCCACACACACTGCTGTATTTGCCTAGGATAGAGAAAATGTTCTTGATATTTAATTTAAAGGGAGGTGCCATGATGAATGAAAAGAAAACAGAGGGAATGTTGGGTTGTTATTTACCTGTCATCTTGAGCAAATACATACCTGGGCATGTGATGTGGAGTTTCAAGACAAAAATATCACTCCAGAGGTCTGACTCATGACACTGCTTGATGGCTATTTCCATCTAAACATTACGAGAGCCAGCCCTGTCATCGCTGAACAATTTCACAGATGACGTATTGCCTTGTTTGTTTCAGTCTGTTTACAATCTGTTTTTTATTGATATGCTTTAACTGAGAGTGACACAGCAGAAAAGCTAAAAGCTACAAGCTTTTAGCTTTTGAACTTTTTCACTTTGAACTCTCTAAGTTTCATTTAATTTTTTTTTAGGTTGTCATAATTATTTTTTCCTGATCACACCCTTGCCTCAAAACACTGCTAGGTTCTTGGAAGAGCTCACAATCACAAAAGAATCCATATCACCAGGTTTCAGGCGATACACGTGTAGCTGAGCCACGATGGTTTCATCTATAGGTGTGTTTTTGTTATGACGACAGTTGTGTGACAAAGGTGTAACCTACCGAAGAGGTTAATGTCAATGCTTTTAAAGCCTCGGTTATATCAGAGCATGGAATGACACTTAAGGCTTTTCCTCAGTCCGGAATGTTTTCCCAACTTTTTCCAAGCTTCAGCAAAATTCTGATTTGCCAACTTATTTCTGTTGATTGATCTGTTTAGCTGAAGAGAGTTCAACCATTTACCTGGCAAGTACTTTTTGAAAGTTCTTGCCAGTTTCCAAACAGTTACCAAGGATGACTTACCCAGTGTTGGGGTCATAATTCAAAAGGAATATCTATCTGCCCAACTAGCAGATAATTGAATCCCCTTCGTAACAAAAGTAATGGCATAATTGTATAGCACAGTAATGTTTTTATTACTGTGTCATCAAAAAATGTAATGCGACACACTGACGCGCCACTTTGGGATGCGTTACTCCCAACATGGGACTTCCCAAATCATTCTGTGTAAATGACCATATGGCACACCAAGTTACTAAAGCCCAGCTCACTTTAAAATTTAAGCAAGTTCCACCAGAGGATTAGAAATAAGGAACTCGTACTCAGACGGTGAATACACTATAACTTCTTAAATTATCATTATAGTTCTTTATAATTAAAAAAAAAAACACAAACACATCTAAAACTAAGTGAGCACAGTAAAAAAAATGCACTGTGTATGGTAGTGGAGAAAGATTAACACATTTTGGGAAGAGGTTTGAGGGGCATGTGAGAAGAAATGCCAACAGACCCAAAACAATTTCTCCCTGCTATCCAGAAAGACACACATGTAAAACCAGAACACACTCCAGCTTTTAAATGCCAACAATAATGTTTTTGAAATAAATTGCAACTAAATAAAACTATAGACCAAATGTTACAATCCGGATAAAACAAATGATGCTGAAATATCCAGCATTAAGAATGGCATATAGTCTGAAGGACAAGCCATCAAGGTGTGTTTGAAAAGGTTTAAGGAGGCCTTTAATGGGGAATGTGGAGCTTTTCAGAAAGTGAGTTGAATTATTTGTGGTTAAATACTTTTTTGTGTGTTTTGTTTTGTTGCATTTTCAATTGACTTCTGTATTTCCTAATTGATTAATTAATTAATAAAAAAAAAAATCCGCTAGATCACCTGTTGAAAGAAAAAAAAGAAAACAAGCAAAAAGAGAACAACACAATAGGGAGACCACAGCAACAACCTAGATAAGTGTAAGTAACAGTAAATACTGAATATTGAATGTTACTGAGCAGCACCCAAGACCGACAGCGCATGATATGCTTTGAGGTAGCAGCCAAGGAAGATACAGTTTGTGTCTGTGAACACCTGTGTGTACACCTGTGTGCACTGCTGTGTGCGTGAGCATGCTTGTATTCAAAAGGTTTCTCCATGTAACTATCTGCTAGAGGGTGTGGGGAGCCATAGCCCTGCCCCCCAGGGCAGGAAGCAGGCATGGAGGAGATCCAGGCCCCAGACATCCAGAGGCCCCCCAGAGTGTGAGAGCCCGAGGAGGATCACTGGAGGGGCAGCCATGCCACCCTCCCGGAAAGAGCTGAGGAGAGCCCCAGACGTAGGGTCACCCAGCAGCCACAGTGCAGAAGCCACAGGGGGCTGCGGTGACGTGCCCGCAGGCTCTGCCGGCACCCAGCCGCGCCAGAGCGGACCGAGCCCCGGGCCCAAGGTCTGACGGCCCCCCCACCCCCCGGAAGGGGCCGGCCCCAACACAGGAAATACATACCTGAGCGCCCAGCCCCGGACACCGAGAACCACCAATGCACTGACGGCTGAGGGCATCAGCCACGACAGGGAGTGTGGTGGGGGGAGATAGGCCTCCATACGTGGGGGAGCCTGAGATGTTCCCAGAGAGGTGGAATCTAAGACCCAACCTGACACATAGCCATAGACAAACAGGCACAAACAGACACAAACATGCATTCCCACCCTCATGCACACATATACAAATACTCGAAACTCGCCCAACATGAAGACAAACAGAAATGGACACTGTACACACACTCACACTCCCCAAACATACTCTATACCCCCAGGTCCAGGTACCATCGCCCCCTGAGGGGCAATCCTCCGCCTGCTCATATGTGGTGTTGCTGCGTGTTGTTCTAAAGTACATGGTGCTTTCTGCCAGAAAGCAGCAGGTCAGTACGGCCCCTCTAGATAGTGTTCTTACAGGGAACATTCAGACTGAAATTAAACGTAGAGTTCACCTACAAGAAGCTCACTAGGTGCTAGAAGGGGGGTTCTTTCTGTACACCACAAAGTTTAACAAGTTTTAGACAGCATAGCACACAACTAGAAGGACTACTTTGAACCCTTTTTGGGGCTGTGCAATGAATAGTGCATTTTTTAAGGTTTAAGCCATTTTATAGTTTGTGCCATCAAGGGTACCCTTTTTTGGAGTGGGCGTGCAAGCATCACCTTATAGTACAGCTATAATTCTGTAAATCTCACTATGTTTTTCCAGTTCTCAAAACTAGGTTTTTATGTTGAGATGCATGTAAATAAACATGATTCTTTAATTTAGGAGTACAATATTATTTTAGATCTTGGTTAGTATAAATACAAGGTTACCAACATACTTTCATCTCTCAAATATTTGAAGCATTAAACATGGCCTTCTGACCACTGAGAACTGCATCTGTGAGGTCATGTTTGCTTTTTTGGTGTGTTTTTTCTTTTTTTTAACCTTGACGATGGACTAGAGACCTGCTAGGACTCAATGCAAGCTCAACTTAAACAGGTTGGATCCCCCATGTTAAAATTTTAGTTGGGAAATTAAGGGTTTTGTTTACTCCCAATGTTAGAAAACTGATTTTTTTTTAAGGCTCTACTGCAGCTAGATGGCCAAGACAACTGGAGACAAAGTAAGTGACTAACAGGAAAGCATAATGGAATATTTCACAGTTGAAGAGCCACATATTTGGCAACTATATGGGGGAAACCAAAACAGATAAAATAAGCAGGAATACTAAACACACATTTGGCAGCAGACAGAAGGCTACACTTCACAAACACCTTATTAATATTCACCATATGTTCTATTACCCTGAAGTGGTTAGCCAATGTAAAATAAAAACAATTCCTGTTGCATGCAAATAGCTATCAAATGCATTTATTCTTCACACTATTTAATATTACAAATACACAGCAAAAACCTAGAAGTGAGAGTCACAGCCCTTAACAATGTGTATAGTGCATTGTTAATGTGTGCTACACTTTTCAGCTTTCATATACCAGGTGCTAAACTTTCACAAGCACTGCAGAGCAATCCATAAAGGTCTTGTCCTACTTGAGTAGAACATTTATGTAACATCTGTGTAATAGAGACTTTTGTTTAAATGCCAGAAAGGCACTACATTAAAACACCTCATGAGAGGTGCTTAGATACTGTACAACCTCCTGCTTTCTCCCAATGGAAGCCCTACAGTATGTTTAGTCATAGAAATATATGGCAGCAATATATCATATTGAAATTCCATTAATATGAATAACTGATCTGCTTTGTCGAGGAGATTGTGTTGTGGTGTGATGAATGAGTCCAAAGACTTCATAAATACCCTGGGAGAAAGGCACTGAGGCTGGGACAAATGCCCAGGATCCACTTAAAGAATCAAAAAGATTTATTGTCTGGAAAGAGAAAGGGAAAAGCCATGGACAGACTGAGAGAGAGGACAAGAGAAAAGAAAGTGACAGATTTTTCTGGCAATATGGTATAAAATATGTTACAATTGCATCATCCACTTTCTTAAACACAGCCTATTAATTGCAAAAGTCATTTTAACATGTTTCAATGTTTATTAAATACAGGGCAACACTGAGCCTAATGAATTTCAGGTATAGTACTGTGAATGACCTCAAAGGCTATATCATCACAGGTAAATGGAGCATTGTGTTGCTGTGGGAACAGATGTGAAAAATTAACTAAGGATGTTACATCTCTTTCAACACTGAGAAAGGAAATTGCAAATTTGCTGCACATTTCATGGTGCACAAATATTTACGCCTGAGCTCAGAAACAGTAATTGAATAAATGTACTAAAAAGAAAAAAGAATAGAAAACTGTCTGAACTGGAGCAACAAATCAACAGGGTTGTCATCCTCAATATGTCAATCACAAATGATAAGAGACTATAATTACAGTCACCGGTTTGTAATGATGGAAATGCAATCACCAAAAAACTTTTCAGGTCAGATTCCCAGACAAGCCCCGAATTATGTTACAGTTCCTTAATTTGTGGCTCAGAAGAACCCAACATATGAGATGCCATCAAGTTGTTTGTATTCTGAATTTTTAGAATACAAAAGTATTCAGAAAAAGGGATCACTAATAACTTACAACTCAACTAATAACAAAAGCTTTTTCTGATTGGTCACTTATTTGTGAGGGGTTGCTACACTGGATGAATCTGCATATTTAATTTGGCACTTTTTTTTTTTTTTTTACCAGGTTACCTTCCTGATGCAACCCTGGGATTTTCATCTCATCTCAGTCTTGAAATGCAGACCTTTTGCAGGTAAAAAGTTATATTTTTGCCTCGCAAATCAATATATTGTTGGAGGTTATTGGCAGTCACTGTGAAAATGATTGCTAAAGCCCCAGTCACATGTCCCCACAGACCAGTCAGTGTCCTCTTGTCAAGCACCTCCCACTAAGGAAAACATGTTTTCCTCAACCGTTTGCCAAAAACCACCTTGTGATTGCTTTGGTCACTAGCATATTGCTATGGTTGTAGTTTGAATGGAAGTGATGGACTCTACACACACTGTCCACCTCGTCTCTGAGCAGCTGTAAAACTGTGACACAAACTGGAAATGGAGATGGTTCACCTTCAAATTAAAAGTTACGTCTCAGACCTGCATATGTTTCAAAAGGGGCAAATTTTACTTTAAAGGCAAACCTTATCCATGTCTATATAAAGCTATACACCAAAAACCTCCTAGCTGTTCTGGAGCAGAGTTCACCCAGTGACAGCCAGAAACCTCCAAGAATGCCAACCAGTCAGAGAGTACCCATCTTTTCATAAAAACTGGTAGTTGTATTCAGAGGTGGGTAGTAACGAATTACATTTACTCAGGTATATTTACTTGAGTAACTTTTTGGGAAAAAAATACTTTTAGGAGTAGTTTTACTACACTGTACTTTTTACTTTTACCTGGGTAATATTATTATGAAGTATCGCTACTCTTACTTGAGAAAAATTTCTGGCTACTCTACTCAGTGTGAGTAACTTCACTGAATGAATAATAAACATGTTTTAACCAAAGAGATATAGACACAAACCTACAGTTTATGTCAAAGTGAGACTTCTTGTTTGTACAGAAGGTTTGTTGATTTAATGTTATTCTATCTGCTGAGCTTGTTGTGCCATTTGGAGATGAAGTAAATGAACACCATATATTGTCACTGGAAGAACTTTACCCTATTCTTATATATATATATATATATATATATATATATATATATATATATATATATGAACAATTCCCCACTTGCCCCTGCAGGCAGTCTATCCTTCAAGCTTGGATCTTGCGCAGTATCTTAGCTGTTCCTAGGACTGCGTTCTTCTGGACAGAGATCTTGGATGTTGTTCCCGGGATCTGCTGGAGCCACTCGCCTAGTTTGGGAGTCACCGCACCTAGCGCTCCAATTACCACTGGGATGTCCGGGCCGGCATGACTTCATGGTAAGTAAAAAGTGAATTCTAACAGTTTAAAAATCATAGGGTTATTTTTGATAATTACAATTTACTGGTTTATTCTAGAACTTTACCTACTCATTAAAGGCCTTTTAACAGATAACACCAGCTAGCTTGTGATGAAGAAAGCTATAGTTATTTCTACTTAAAAATGCTTGATATCATCTTTTAAAGTTATTATTTGAAATGAGGCTGAGGTTGTTCTGTTTGACAAACTATTTCGAGATCACTGTATATAGAACAAAGAAAGTATGAGATTGGGTGTTGCATGTGTTGAAAAAAGGTAAAAAGAAAGAAAGAAAGAAAGAAAGAAAGAAAAAGGAACAGTCTATCTAAACTATTTCATTTAATTATTTAATTTATCCTAAATTATCTATGTTGACAACAACATCTTTTCATTTTAAAATTTAAAGGCAATGATAATTCATCCCATTTAGATTAAAAAAATAAAGATAGAT
>VVHJ01045848.1:0-14664 GCA_015107715.1 Tylochromis polylepis
ACCAGCATTCAAAAGTGACCAAAACATCAGCCAGAAAGCATAGGTACTGAGAAGTGGTCTGTGGTCACCACCTGCAGAACCACTCCTTTATTGGGGATGTCTTGCTAATTGCCTATAATTTCCACCTGCTGTCTATTCCATTTGCACAACAGCATGTGAAAGTGATTGTCAATCAGTGTTGCTTCCTAAGTGGACAGTTTGATTTCACAGAAGTGTGACTGACTTGGAGTTACATTGTGCTGTTTAAGTGTTCCCTTTATTTTTTTGAGCAGTGTATAAACACAAGAGTGTCCTCAAAGCCACTACTGTCTTTTATCCACGGAATAAAGACGCTGGCTACCACTGTTGCTCTCCATGCACTAAAGGATGTAAATGACAAACTTCTATTCTAAAATTGTATAAATACACTCTGCCACTGATGCCAAAGCAAGAAAATACAGTCAAGGGTTATCTGCGATATCTGGGTAACCTGAACAAAAATGATTTAAACAAATCTGAGTTGTGCTCTTCAAACAGCTTCCTCAGCAAGTCTTATAAAACTCTTTTCAGAGTTATCATTGTGTTCAGTTTCTGTGTTTGAAAAGGGATCGTGCTAAGCCTCAGCTAACTCCAATGTTAGAATAACTGAGCTATGTATCCCTACTTTGTTAAAAAGTCCTTACACAAGTCATGCACCAGTAGAGAACCATCTAAGATTAAAGTGCCCACACAGAGTACATACTTATGGATTAAAAAACAAACAAAAAAAACAACAAATTTCTGCAAATACAAACACATGCTGTAACACTACTGTGCTACAGACAAATGCACAAGAGCTCCTCCACTCCTATGGACTTGCCAACAAACGCACCAGTGGTGGAGGGATGATTATTCTTCCCTGGACTCCTCCCTTCTCTCTCCTCCCTTCTCTGATACTCTAAGAAATACATACAAGCACACACACCCACTTACAAATCTCTGAATGACATGATATTTCTAAATATGACAAGAATTTGGTCTCGTTTAATACTACCAGTTCACTGTCTGCATTACAGACTTACCCTGTGCAGTTCAATTGATTCAATCCACTGGTGTCTGTGCTCGGGGTCCTGAGCTCTGAGGTACCACACACTGTCATTTACGCTTATATCCAGCCGGCACTCGTCAAATTCATGAGGCTGAAAAAAAATATACACACAGAAAAAGAATATAGGACAAAAACTAGGTTAATCAGTGTGTGAGGTTCTGGTAAATGAGGCCAGTTATGGGAACCAAGCTGGCTTGATATCTGTAATGATACAGCCATAAAATTCAAAATTTGCTTTCATGTACTTTTCAATCCAAGAGGAAAACCAGATGACTTTCCTGCTCAGGAGAGCAAAGCAAGGCATATGTGAGGGGTAGTCACCCATGAAAGTAGCTATTAAAAAGACAGTCCAAAAGCAAACTGCTGAGCTGTCCCTTGTATGTTACATGGTGGGCAGCAATCTGTTCCTGCTTTTCCTTTAACAAAAGCCTGTCTTCAATTTAGACCAATCTATATATCTCAAAGCGATGGAAGACAAAGAAGAGTGAATGAGAGGCACAGAAGTCTCCATTTTAAAATGGTGTATCACAGGCAGAGCAGTGGCACATAACTGGCCTTGTAAAGCATTTTTGCACAATGGAGCATACTCCTAATAGCTCTCCAGTATACTGTCAGCACTGCAAATCCACTGTGCTGGTGTTGCGTGCAACTAGACTTTGTGTGACAGCAACGGGAGAGGTAATGATGGCATTTACGTATGTAGCATCAGACCTTGTGAAAGGAGACTTCTGCAGTTAAGTCCCAAGGCTAAACTGCTCTCAAGGTCTAATCGCAAAGGGTAGTATGAGTAAAAGCTTGGCTTGTTCAAAGAGTCACAGATGGAGGTTAGAGAGCACAGAGAAATGAAAATATTTAATGAACAGAAATGCAGTTAAACTGAATGAAAAAAAAAACCCTCTACTTTTGTGTGCTTGGACACAATACAATAAATACACCTGTAATCTGTATTTATTGTGTTCGTAACAAATATAACAAATGTAGTCCTTTATAACGGAGGGCTATAAGGGAGTCCAACACTGCAAGGACTTCATTTTCATGACCTTTGTCCAGGGACAAAAAGTGACTGAAGTTAACAGCTTTAGCGTTTAATTAATGCAATTATCGATTTCCTGGGTTACTGGATCAATATCATCTTGTGAGGGCAAACACTGTAATTCTACTTAATTGATTATTCCATCTATGAACTCCATTTAATCTATAAAACATTAACACTACTATAAAGTGTTTTTTTTAATTCTGTGAAACAAGCTACATGATGTTTACAAGCAATTATGAGCCTACTGTCTAATAAAAGGATGAGCAATTTTTTTTTAAGTAATAAGATTATATGCTGCATCAACTTCTAAATTATTTGACAATCATCCCGATATAAACTATGTACCACTGCACAAGTCATGAATGAAACTCACTACATGCACACACTTATGTTATAAATGTGAACTCAAGGCAGACTGTTCCATTTGCTTCCAAAGAGCAGTCAAATATTTCCTATTGAAAATCAAATTTTTTTTGTCTTGAGAGACCCCAACCCTAATACAGCTCTGCATCAATACTTTCCTAGAATATTAATGTTCTAGGACCGTCTAAGACCGTCAGTCTGGCATCATGTCTGATATTGAAACATACAGTCCAAGGGATAGATGAACTGGATAGAATTCCTTCATTGTCCCTGTTCACAGTAAAACAAGATTCAATGTGCAACTCTTCCATATAATAACCTCCCTGTTAAAAATAATCAAAGATGGATTGATTTGTTGAAATCACCTTTGCGTCCATTAACATGATTTTAGATTTTTGGTCTGTGGATTTTATTTTTATTTGATTTTATTACATAGCATCCCAGTCTAAGACAGTCCACTGGCCGTACTTTGGTCATGTGTGATCTAATACGCTCAGAGATGGCTTGAGCTAAAACCATTACTGCAGAATGCTTGAGTGCACTGGCAGAGTAAGAAATGGCCCACTATAGGGACTTTAAGTAGATTTCATTGGAAGAGTGTGACTTGGCTATATTGCTTGGCATCTGGGCAGCACTGGGGTCAAGAGCAGATGCTCAGTGTCAGTGAATACTGAATGCCCTCCCAATCAAACACTCATTTAGGAGTTACCAGCAGCACTTACATAAGACCAACAGCCGTCACAGAGACATATGCGAAGAGGAAACAAAAGCAAGGAAGGAAGCAAGCATGTTGCATCCTTGACCCTGTATCAGTTAAAAGAAACAAAGGATCTTTAACATCCTCCCAGGATTACGTTAACCAATTTCAAAATACAACCTCGACAAGACTCAGACTGGATTCAAACCTGCAGAAACAAAAGTATTTTGTGTCTTTGCATTTTTCCATATATCTAAATGAGGGACAGATTAAACTCTATAAGCAGTGACCACTCTTTTTGAGAAAAATCACTTGTTAAAAGCTCCCCAACTATTACAAATATTGCTTATCTGCTACAACTATGGTAAAACTATGGAAACGCACACGAGAGAGCTGGTTCCAGTCATGCACACAATTTGGAAGTGTTTGGTATAAATTTGTTTTCTGGTGACATCTAGTTGCTGGGTTTTGGCCTACTAACAGATAATCATGGCAAACAGAAACCCGCACCAAGTCTGAGAAGTTACTGGGATCCAAGGCAAACAGAAAAAAAAATTTCCATTGCTGACATGCTCTTTTACAAGATGACATGGCATGCTGACAACAAACACAGCCACAGCCACATGAGAAAGGCAAGCAGGTTAAAAAAAAAAAAATTAAATAAAAGTGCATGGACTGTTTAGTCTGTGTCAGTCTATTTGTGGAGTTTGATGAATTAACTATCAAAGTGAATATGAAGGCCTAGTGAATACATGTTGTCCAGAGTCCATTACCTTATTAGTCTCCTGTGACCATGGACAGAACAAACAGGCATTAAACAAATGGATGGATATTTTAGATGTGACTGCAGTAAAGCTGTGAAGGTCCCCTGACAAATCAATACTTTGTTTTTAAGTCTTCAAAGGACAATATCTAATAAAGGTTGGATCAGACATGCAGTAACTGTTAACTATGTTTTGATTTCTTTGCCCCACAATGTTAGTTTTCTAAATATCTAGGTTAAATATGAAAAGTATCTGGGACAAATAGCAGATTGTGACCATTAGTGATGGACTTTAAGATGGAGTGTTACTGATTATTTCATTGCACAGCGATTCTTTTTATTCAGGGTATTGTGCTGTTCTCCTTGCCTGTGTTTGCTGCCAAAAGCCTCTGGCAGCATCCCCCTCTGATCCCTGCCTTTATATGAATCGCTACAGTAATTTATATTTCACATACATATAATCAGTATCAGAGACTATTATACAAGTGGCTGTGTCTATGACTCTTATTTGTTTGGTAGTTTTCCCACCCTGTACGATAGAAGAAACTACATTTTAGGAACTTATTTACAGCTAAAAATATTTATGGTTTGGTCATGAAAATGATGATGCAAAACAGCCTCACCCCGTCTCTATTCTCTTATAAATATAAACTTCCTACAAAGCTTCAAAAAGCCTCCCCTTCTGTCCTCTCCCATCTAACCTCTCTTCAGCTGGTGTACGTGTCTGCAGTCACAATCTCCCAAACTGCATGAATAGGAACACAAGAAAAGAAGTCACAACAATTCAGTAGAAGGAAAAAAAAAAAGAAAAAAGGAGGGAGTGAAACCACTGTAAACACTGAAAAACCCTACAAAGCTTTGAAATAGCTAAATGTAATTTAAATAATATATTTATTCTCTACACAAATGAGCTTCAGACATATAACAATACAATATAACAATATAATATATTCTTATTCCTTCAACACGGAACTAAGACCAAGTGCCTGGAACATTTTTCTGCAGACTATCTGGGCATCAAAATAGGATTCCCTTATAGTCATAACAGAGGAAACATTGACTCACCAAGTGGTCAAAGGGAAAAGGAAAGCTAAATCAGCAAGAGTAAATGTTGCCATGAACATTTTTGTTAGTTACATACACAATAAGGCATGTGTTTCTTCACTGTCATCATGACCCACAGAGTGAAGGAAGTCGCACACTATGAGGAAGAGACACACTTGCTGGCTGAAGGCACCTTGCAAAGCTTCACTTGCATTGGTCCATTTAACCTCTTCTCTGTCTCTAACCCTTTCAAGTGGTTCATTGTGACATAAATAGCATTGAAGAAAGACCCAGGATATCACCATCCATTTTTGCTTTTAATTCATAATAGTACATACAAAAACATCTACAGCTCACCAGTTCCAGTGAGAGATTCCAAGTAGGCCAGTGTACTTATTAACTGACCATGGAGCTAAAAATGGCAGTGGTCGTTGTCAGACTTTGTAGATACACTTACAAGCCCACATTTACACCAACTGATTATCTTACAAATCACATTTCAACCACAACTTGGAACAACATGACAAAACAGTTCAGGACTAAGTCAACAAGCAGAAAAAAAAAAGACGGACTCAGAAATGGCTTCTAAATCTGGAGCTAATAAAAGTTAGCAAGTTATAAAATGATCATACAAGAATTTCCTTATCAATTTCACACTTTCCACACAAGTGGAAAGTGTCAGAGATTTAACTGTAAGCCTTTACCAGCTTCACTGCTTGAGGATTTGTCACAGTCAAAAAGTTCACGACAAACTATAATTTATACACCACCAAAGAATCAACGCAAACACTTTGAATAAGCAGATGAGTTACTGAAATTGTAGGAGTCTTGTTTGGTTTACCCAAAACTTAGGATATTAATGCTCTGGAAACTGACCTTTTAGAGAGATATTATCCCACACCCACACTAAATGATGCATTAATGAAAATCTCTTAACTGTCATTACCCTGAATAAAATCTGAAATCTAAATCGATGACTTCAAACCATTAAACAGGAGTAGCTACACTGTCTCCTAGTTTTTCCCCTTCACAATAATATTAGTATTTATTCTGAATAGTAAATCTCTTTCAGCTAACATTAGGTCGTTAAGTTGTGGGTTGGACCATATTTGAACACTACACCATCTGAGAAACTGATATATAACCAAATTTGTGATTGACAACGGTCTATTCTAATTCTGTTTTACTACTATTAAGCACAAGCGTATAGATAAGTTTGTCCTGTAAAGAGGCTCATGCACTTCTCAAATGGCTGAAGTCATGACAGAGCATCTTTAGGATGGTTATCAGCAGCTGGGAACATTATCTCAAACATAAGAGCAAGCCTCACTCCAGAGCACATCCACGGCATTCTCAAATTGAATCATCTGGAAACTTTGGAAACTTGTTATTTTGCACTGGAAGATAAAATCTTTTTTATTTATTTTGAAGCTTTATTTAAACTTAGTGACAGAAGCAATTTTTTACTTTCCTATTTGCACATTATTTTTGTTTAAAATACTACTAGCACTGTAATTTGTATTACTTAATATTGTTATTTATTAAATTTTTATTCTGATGGTTCTATTGAGTAATTTTAAAAATACGTTTGATTATTTTCACATTTTAATTTGCTGTGGGATGACACAACAGGGTGATATTCACAGGTGGGAAGACCTGAGCAGGTGAGGTACTGGAGCCAAGAACAGGAGGTTTGTCCACAGGATGCGGAGATACCAGTTATTGAAATAATCACTGACTAGTCAAAGAAAAACTGATACATTAGTCGACTACCAAAATAATCTTTAGTTGCAGCCATAGTATGCAGACACGACATTCATGTACGTTTTGTTATGTGGAACATTTTTAACCTTCAGTTTGCTTCTATTCCAATGTAAAATTTAGATTTTGAACCCATAAGCGAAATGGCAAAAGGAAGAGGTCAGAAAACTGTAAACATTTGACTGGTGAGTATGGTGTAATTGTAAATATAGCTAACCGATTCAATGCAGCGAAGCATGTTACTCAATAGATGACATAAATTAAGTATCTAAGTAACATGCCTGTCACTACACTGCAATAACTGTCTTTGAATGGTCATCACCAGCTATAAATTTCTGCTATTTTTCCAAAATTATGGGGTATGTTTTCAGTGGAATGAGAAGCAAATTCTCTAGAGAGTGCTGTGCAAAAGTTAATTTTTACATGTGCTGGGAATGGTTAAAGCTGAACAAACAGATCTAACAGCAAAGCGCTGCCTAGAAACGGTAACTAATTCATTTCCCCTGTTACTGTTTGGAAAGAGCCTCTGTCAGAAAGAGCTGACCTTGACCTTCAGAAAAGATGAAAGGTGAAAGAGTGGGAACATAAGTCTCTCTGACAGGATTATGTGAAAAATCTGATGAGCATGGTGATCTCTGCTCCTAGCAGCTTGGAGCCGCATTTTTTGGTCTATCCTATATACAGTTGCACAAGAATGAGAGTCACATCATGGAGTTCCCAGTGAAGTGTTACCACACAGCACAGACTTCTTAAACTAGAGCAGTCACGTGACAATCCACTTATCCTTGAGCATAAGCTGGGACATAATTGGGAGTTATCACTTACAGTTTAAGAAACTTGTTATCAGAACTCCTTCTTGAATTTAGGATGAACATATGATGGTTGCCCGAATCTCATATGTCAGACACCAAACTTCTCAAACCTACGTGAGAGGGTATTGGAGAAAGAAAGGGGGCTAGCGTCTCTCTTCCCTTTAGTGTTTTCCTTAGGTGCTCCTCCTTTGATTAGCCTGTCCTTTTATGACTGAGTCATTGATACTACGGTGTAGGAGTAAGGACAATTTATGCAAATGAAATGTTAACAGATCTTTTTAAACATCACCAGAAGACATTCATTAAGGGGTGTGTACAATCTGAGTTGTATTGACATTTTCATTCAAGTGCTACATCTATCATTTGAAATATTACGGCACCGGCCTTAACCTGTCAGAGTGATGGTTCATTTCTCTTAGCTAGCGCTCTTGCGCAAACAAGAGTGGCCATTCTTGCAATATATTTTGTAAGGAACACATTTGCACAAGTTGCATAACTTTATCTGGACAGTAACCAGTCACTTCTAGTAAATTACAAGTGCAGTACTCACAGTAATAACAGCTTTGCTAAGACAGAGGGAACCCCGACAGCCGTACTCTGTCTCATCCTGAGACTTGTAGTAGCTCAGTGTGTTGTTTTTCAGCACAACCCAACGGTCCTGCCAGCCGTGGATGTAGTTTGTCCACTGAAAATAAAAATTAGTAACATCAATACCTTTGTATACTGGGGGACAAGAAAAGTACAAACACATGTGCAATTTAATAATAAAATTACATCTTTTACACTTAGTTCCCAGTTGCCCAAGGCTTATTATGGCTGATCTATGTGAGGCTGAACTTCAGCCTTACTGAAGAGCTACTGTAGCACAAACTGCTGAAAACTTCATGGCTGCTTTTCAGCCAAGTGCCCAAGCTGACTACTTTCAACCTCAAAACACCCAGAACTGGACCCCAGAGCAATTGAACAAGGTGACTTGTTCTGATGGAGTGTGTTTTCTTTCACTCCATAAGGACAGCCAGGTGAGCTGTTTACCTGGAGAAGAGACTGTTACTGAATGCACTGAGGAAAAAGGCCTGCAGGCTTAAGGAGTATAATGCTCTCCTTGGAGACCGTAGGTCCATTAATATGGATGTTACTTTTACAGCTACCATGTGCATTAACACTGTTGCGGACCACTTGCACAAACTGTAAAAACTGTTCAAGGATAACATTCAAATACCAAGCATCTAAGTCCAATTGAGCATCTGTGGGATGGACTGATCTGTGGATCATAACCCAAGATGGGACTGAGCTGTTTTGGCTCAATAAGGAGGGTTCTAACCAAAATGATGCTGGCGGTTGTACTGCTGTACTGCTGCTTGACAGCATAGTGCAGTCTAACACCACAGAAACTAAAACAGCACGCATTTTCATAGGAGGGGACTGACTAAATCAAAACGAATTTAGATTTTCCATTAAAAAAACAAAACAAACATTCGGACACACAGGATTTCATCTAAGGTGTAGACTCATTAAACCTTAAGACTTATGACGTGTGTATAGCTTAGTTCGATTTAACAGGTGAGCTCATCTGGTTACAGATCTGCTTAATCGCACAATATGCTTGGCTAGCGGGTCAGCGTGCAATCTGTTCAGAGACAGCCTGTGTACAGTGAGATTAATACCACATTAGCTTGTCAGCAGCTTAACAAATTAAAACCTTGCTCAATTTGCCCCAAAAAGGGTGACACACACATGAGCAAAAGCATATGGGAAAATAGGTTACCGAGATTAGACTTTGTCTACCAGTAGACTTAACAGTCTGTTTACTAAAGAAAACCAGGACAGTTGAACAACACTAGTAGTCTAGTTATACTAAGCGAAGGTTTTGTGGAATTGCTTTACAGTATGGGCTTTGAATAAATGTTACAACCAGTAGCTTGAGGGCTACAAGACCTGCGCATTACACAAGCTGGTCATCTGTTTCACTGGGGGCTTTCCTTTTACTTCAGAGGGATTACTGGTCTGATATAACTATAACGTTGATGGAAATGTTGTTGGGCGGATTCACTGGATAACCTTTTCCTAAAAGAGACATACCACGATTTGTCACCACATTACCCAGATTTTTTCCTGATACGTATACGGACAAAGCCGTGCCACTTATGGCCACGGGACATGACAGCGAGACTGAGCGAGGAAAATAAATACATAAAAAAGGCTTTCAAACGTGTCTTACCTTACTGAGGTATCCGCTGAACTCGGCGATGCCAACGGGATGTCCAGGCTCTTCTCGAGGCTCTATATCTTCCTCAGAACCGGAGGAGTTCCAACTCTGATTATCTGACATTTTCTTAACCTATCTCACTAACACCGCGCACACAAACCTGGCATATGATGTTAGGTTTGGAATGACAAAATAGTAGCAGAGTTGCCTGGACCCGAAAAAGCAAACAAAGCAAACCAAAACAAAAAACCGAGCAACAGTTTATAGAACCATGTTGCGCTACTATCAACTGACTAATATCTCAGGGCACACTAGCTCCCAGCTAGTAAACGTTAGTTAGCAAAGGAGGTTTCCACACATTTTCTGACACAGGTAAACGCTAGCTGAGTCCGTTACATTAGCTGTCAACACCGCTCTACCGCCCTTTTCTTCAGCGTTCACCGAGTCCCAGAAGTAACGGAATCGGATGAAAAGCAGATAAACGTGTTCAAGATAGCTTCCGTATTTACGGCTAATCCGCAGTAGACTTTCAGAGAAATGCCGTGGCCCTTACAGCGTTTGTTTTCCTCTGTACGTTTGTGACGGCTATCCAGCTCAACGCCATGTTCAACTGACGTCTGGGGCTTCCTCCAGGTTCGTGCCGGAGCGCGTGTTTCAACTTGTGTGGCGAGCAGGGGCGCTGGCTGAAGTCACGTCAGCAAATCCCCTCCTAAATTGGAATCAGGCCCCGCCCACTTTTTATAGTAGCCTACTGAAAATAGATTTGTAAGGGCTAAAAAATACGCTCCGGAGTTCGAGAAAAGAAAACAGCCTAAGGTGGGCTAGAAAATAGACTGAGGAGGAAATAGTTTATAATAAGTGCAACAAGGGTGAGGCTCGAGATAACTGTGTCTATTTCAGCTTCAATTTCTATTTTCTGCTCAGTATTTTATTAAGCAGTCAAGGGGCCCACTTTTTTTGTCTTTTGTAAAATCACAAATATATTTAATATATTGTATAGCTAGCCTTTAGCCAGCCTTTATTATCTTGTAAATCAGATGCAAATACATTATACTTTTTCTCATTTGATTAATCTTCCACAACAAGATTAGTTAATACAGCCCAATGAAGAACATACAAGGTAACATACAAAATAAAATAGTCTGGATAAACTACTTAATGGCATAACACTCTAATTCTAGTTGCTTATTCCACATGGCATAACACATTCATTCATAAGAAATCTCCTCCCCCGTCTCCTATTCTTCTTTGATATAAGCCTGTACCAGACCTGTACTTATGGCAACCCTGAGTCATATGATAATCCTTAGGCAATATATAGCACACACACAAACACAAACACATGCTTCTGAGACTATCAGACCTTGTCATGTGAAATTCAAACAGCAGTTTTTTTTAGTTACAGAAAGGAAAGGAAAGGAGAGGAAAGGAAAGAGGAGAGAAGAAAAGAGCCATGTCATGGGTTTTTTGAGTTTAATGCATTTTCATGAAACTGTGAGACTTCGAAACCACAAGACTCCTATTAGGAGCACCATCCAACTCTTCTCTTCCATTAGAGGGAAAAATCTGAGTGGCAGGAAGCTGCAACTTTTAGACATATCTTTCAACAGCTATGTCACTGCTGCAGTCATTACAATAAGGTGAATTTGCTTATCAGTCTTTACTCAATAGAAAGCAATTGCTGATATTGAATTGTTTTATCACAGTCTTTTAAACAGAGCCTCTTCAAAGCATTTATATTCATATGTTCTGTTCACAAAATTAAATTTTTATCTGTAGTTTAACCTTGTGAGACAGGAAGAACTGAGTATTTTCATACAAAAAAATGTGTAAGAAAAGCAGTATGAGGGCTTTATCATGGACTTTACAAGTAAAATCAGTTGTGGCTGAGCTTTTACAAGCCAATCCCTTCTTTTCATATTAAGTCTCTGAAAATCCAGGCAGTCGCTGGGCAACTTGGCGGTCTGGTCTGGGGAAGGGCTTGTAACATGTTGTTTTACTGGAGAGGATTTCATCTGAAGATTAAATCATGGGGGCATACTAATTGTTTCTGACTTGGAGAATCTGTGAGTCATTAAGAAGCGAGGAGTCCAGAACCAGAACCATGAGTCAGTTAGGGCTGATCAAGCAGTAATGTGATTAAATCACATCCTCTTTTGAGCTAAATATTCCTCGTGGGTCAGCAGCTCCAAGTGGGTAAAAAGGAAGGAAATAGCTGCTCCATCAGGTGCCACACACTTCTCTGGGGGCAGAAATATATATTCTCAGCTGGGTGAAAGAAAGTATTAGATGTTAAAATGTACAAGATTTTTAGCAGTTGGTTGTTTGGTAGCTCTGATTGTAGTTTTCTCCAGTAACAACCAGTCATTTAACTGTCACAAAGAAACTTTCTCCATATTATTTTGCATGCGGATGTGATTGTTGATCAGTTGTTTTCGGATTTCTTGGACAATAATAAGGCTGGACTGTAGGCTTGGATCAGACTATGATCTGCCTTGTGTGCCCTCTGCTGGTGGTCTATGGTGTAGATAACAGATAAAATTATCTCTCTTTATTTCTCTGTATGGGTGTGTGGATTTATCCCATACAGGTCCAACAGCTCTGACTATGTATAGTCGATATCTTGGAAAGGTTCTTCAGAGAAAATAAGAATAAAGTATTAGTTTTTCACAGTTACTAAGACAATCTTGAAATCACCCAGATCTTGACAAGACCTCTGACACATAAAAACTCTTTTGTCTGTGCTGAAAAGCCACAAAACAGTTTCAGATCACGAAATGATCCCACTTATCCCACTTTCTCTATTCACACAAGAAAATAAAAATAAAATAAAACAAAACATATAGCAAATATCTATGGTTTAGATGTGTTGTGTGTAAAAACTCACACCTTGAGTACCGTAATTTAGGGATGAAAATGGCCAGTTTCAATTGGTTTCATCCAACGTCATTATAAGAACACCAAATAAAGTAACTACTTTTTACTTGATTTAGAAAAAAAGCAAAATAATACACTTTCATGGGTCAATCATAGTATGACAAATACAGTCATGTGAAAAAGAAAGTGGCAAGGAAATACTTTTTCACAGGATTGCACTGAGTCCTGTGAAAAAATAATTATGCGCTTCGGCAGAGCTATATCTCAGACTACAGGTCTGTAGGTAGCTTGTCAAATTTAAAAACTCATGACAGTACAGTAAGGAAAAGACTGGGCAAGAATGGCTTGTTTTGAAGAAAAACCTCTCTGAAAACATGGTATGCTAGGTTTGCAAAGTTGCATCTGAACAAACCACAAGACTTCTTGAATAGTCCACTTTCCTATACTTGTCTACTTGCCTTATCTGCCCTTTCAGATAACACCAAGTGGAGATATTTTGCCATAATGCAGATCATCACTTTTAGCAAAACCCAAAGACAGGATATAAGCACAAACACTTCAAACCAACTGTCAAGCACAGACAGGGAGAGGTGCTACAGGACCTGGATACTTTGCAGTCATTGACACAACCATGAATACCAAAAGTATTCTTGAGTTTAGCTGTCTGACAGCTAAAGGTTGGCCATAATTAGGTCATGCAACAGGACAGTGATCCAAAGCACAGCTGCAAATTTACAACAGAATGGCTGAAAAAGAAAAAAATCAAGGTGTTGCAAAGTCCACACCTCAGATTAACTGAAATGCTGTGTGGCGGGACATAAACAAATGCCCACAAATCTCAGTGAACTGGCACAACAATGTGAGAGACTGATAAAATCATACATAAAAGATTTACTTCAAGTTACTGGTGCTAAAGTTTTTTTTTTTAAGGATTTTTCCGTTTAATGTGAAGTTGCTCTTCTTATACTTGCTCTTCACATAGTTTCTCTTCTTTGTTAGTCTCATCGCTCAGCTCACTCTCACTGGCTGTGCACTCTGAACCTACACTTTGACTAATAATGGTTAAACAAGCAACTGCAACAAGTTTTGACAGTTCTGAGTCATTATGTTTAAGGTATGACATTTGTACTGTAATAAACTGTACTGTAGCTTTGGTGACTGTGGCTCAGGAGGTTGAGCAGACTATGCACTAGTTGGAAAGTTGGTAGTTCAAACCTTCGCTGCTTCAGTCTGCATGCCAAGGTTTACTTAGGCAAGATACTGAACCCTGAGTTGCTCCAGATGGATGAGATAAAAAGCATTTCATTGTTGAAAAAAATGGGTGAGATGCTGTATAAAGCACATGAAGGGAAGGTGGGGTGAGTTTAAGTCCATAAAGGGTTTCCATGGTTTTTCAAATTGCTACATGCAGAAAAATTAAGTTTTAGTTTTTGAAGTTTTAGAGCTTTGCATACTTTTTTTAATTGCATATGTTAGGTTGTTTAAGGCACATAGCTCTTTAAGACCATTAAAGAGTGGCCATTGGACTTGGAAGATTTATGTAAAGATACTGAAATTCATTGTTTACTTCCTGGAGATCAGTGAGAGTTTTACCAGAAGCTGTGTGAAGTCTGGATGGTGTTATTTGTCAAGTTTGAAGTCTGGAGCAGTTAGTGGTCACCCTCTGCTACAGTCTGTGTCTAGTCAGAGTTCTGCCCTAAAATCTGTAAGAATGGCCTCATGAGAGAGCTGAAGTTCTATATGAAAAAGTTCCACACTAAGTTGGCCTCCTTTGGTCATTTACTTGTGCTTGTAAGTTTAGCTGTCACTCTACTTTTGCTATTCTGTTATTTATTCCCTCTGGCTCACAGCACTCTGTGTCTGGTCAAAGTTAGTTGGAGAGTGGCTGTTAAATGCTGTCCCATCAAAAATATTTTAAATATGGTGGGTAAAATAACCCCGAACCAAATGGTGGACACCAGAGGTGAAGGGAGCCACCAAGCTGAAGAAGGAGTCCTATCAGGCTTGGTTAGCCTGTGGGACTCCGGAGGCAGCTGATA
>VVHJ01045849.1:0-24740 GCA_015107715.1 Tylochromis polylepis
AAATATCACTGTGTGTGTCTCCTATATGATATATTTGACTGACATTTTTTATCGTAACAACCAACGATTTATACAGGAAAATGATGACTATTAACAAGGTTGCCCAAACTTTTGCATATAATAAGCGGAAGAAGACGGCTGTAGTAATAATGCAGCAAAACCGAATGACAGCAACATCAGGAAGAAGGAACACGAGAAGCTTGAGAAATACCAAGGGCTCAGAGAAGATCTCGAGAAGATGTGGAGGATGAAGGTAACAGTGGTCCCAGTGGTAATCGGAGCACTAGGCGCAGTGACTCCCAAGCTCGGCGAGTGGCTCCAGCAGATCCCAGGAACAACATCGGAGATCTCTGTCCAGAAGAGCACAGTCCTAGGAACAGCTAAGATACTGCGCAGGACCCACAAGCTCCCAGGCCTTTGGTAGAGGACCCGAGCTTGAAGGATAGACTGCCCGCAGGGGGCGAGAGGGGAATTAAAAAAAATTATATATGTATATAATCTTAACAATCTTCAGGCTGAACTACAGTTTCCTCAGTACTTCGTATTTCTGCCTGTATACTTTAGATGATGTCAGCTGCTTTCAAAGTTGATGAGCTGCAGTTTCAGTGTTGACTATTCATTGAGTGTGATGGAGGCAAATCTGTCATTCCCAGCTGTATTGTTGTTTCTAATCTCTTGTGACAATTAACTGGATCTTAGTGCTTCAAAACACGCCTTAAAAACAGTCACAGTGGCTCTCTGACAAAAGTGTTATTGAAAGCTGTGGGTGATGAGGCACACACTGACATCATTTTGACATCAGTATGGGTTTTTTTTTTCAGTTGCATGTGATGTTGGCAACTTACCTAAAGCTAATCTCTTCCATTCTTTTAGCAGCAATGTAAGGGTCATCTCAAAGCGCAGCTTCAGTATATCATACGAAGCTTTGCAAACAGCCCAAAATGTTACACTGACTATTTTAGGTGGGACACAATTGAACACAAAGAGGTTGAATGATGGCCTATGCATTGAAATGATCTGTCAAATGGTCTTTCTTGAGATATGTGGGATGGGTTTTTTGTCGGAATATTTCAGTGAATCATGGACGGATCAAACAAAGTTTCACAGTGGCTGAGCTTTTTGTTGTACTGTGTGCTATCTGGTCCATTTGTCAGATGGTGACATGAAAGAGAACCATCAGAAGATGGTTACAATCGGAAAATTCTGTCTCCTCTTTCAGTTCCCCACCAACGTATCCCCATGAGAGAGCGTTGATTTACACAATGAACCCATTATCATCTATTTACTTCAGTTTTCTGAAATCTGAGGGGGATATAAACCAGCGGTTGTAATACACACACAGACTCACAAAGCAGTGACTGCTGGCTCGTGATGTATGAGGACTGTTGGCTGGCCTGGAGTTTTATCTCTTGCACCATGTGATTTATACCCCACTCCTGTCCTCCAATGCATGTCTGTATATCCTTGAAAATAATAATAACAAAAAAAAAGAAATTCTTTGAATGTTTCAGCAATCAAGCCACCAGACCTGAAATAACAGAGTCCGGGTTTGTTTGGCCACTGTCCCATCCTGTCTTCCTGAGTCATCATGAGTAATACCACCACTGCACACTTGTGATTTCAAGACCGCTAAGTTGAAGTCCATTGCTGAGTCACCATGAAGAAGAGCATAACTGCAGGTGACAGGGCTACAGAAAACAGCCTATCACTGAAATGATGCTGCTGAAATATGCAGAGTCATCTCTGTTGTGTCAGCACACCATCCCTTAAGGACAGACTAGCGTTAAAATTGCAGTAACTGAGTGGCTCACCCAAACAGCAGGTGTTGGAGCTACACAGGGACTACACAGGCTTTAACTAACCTCACAGGTGAGACAAATCCACAATAGTCATTCATTTACACTTAATCCCTCAGTTAGACACTCTTTTATTTCAGAAACATATAAGCCAGGTTGACTGGAGACTTTAAAAATCCCTGTATATCTTCTATATTATACCCCATGTGGTCTCTGCATGTGGATGTCTATTTGTGTTCATACCCCTAAGGATCTGTGTAATGCACTTGCTTTAAGCCATTGATTTAACAGCAGCAACTGTCAGGGACAGAACAATAAAAGTGATTGAAGAGTGCAGTTTACACACAAAGAGATTTGTGGTTAAGCAGAATGGATGATCACCCCGATCTGACTTGAAATCCGACGTGGGGCAGGAACAGCTGAACATCTGGATGTGTGTTTATGAAGGCTGATGCAGAAAGGATTAAAATCAGCATGCAAAGCAGGCACCCCCCACCCCCCACCCACACACACACACACACGCACGCACGCACGCACACACACGCACGCACACCACCACCACCACCACTGTTACTGATGTTATTACCAGCTATATCTGTTTTTATTATTAATTTCTTGCTTCCAGTTGCTCTGATGAGCAGCAGGGAGTTGCACTGCACTGAAAGTACATCTGTTTCATAATGACGCAAGTTTACTTTCAAAATTAAAAATACCTGCATACTTTACATAGATTGTGTGAGTAATTCAGTTGAAATTGACTTATCTAGTCCTGTAAAATGCCAAGGAAGCTAAAGATAGCCTAATTTCCATTCTGGAAATTAGGCTATCAAATGGATAATGTTATAGATTTTATTTCTATTATTTCTATTCTATTACAGTTTTGAAAAAAACAAGAAAACAAAAGTTTTTGGCACTCATGTTTTGGGCACTTAACTCCCCCTTTGGCAATATCCTAGTTTGTAAACACTCTTAACAGCCTCCTAAGGATCTTTCAGTTCTTATTTGTTGGATTTTGGCTCATTCTTCCTGAAGTTAAAGGCTTCTGGTAGTGTGAGTTTTTGAGATTTTCCTGTATGAACTTTAAAAATTTGACCACAGATTTTTAGTAATGTTTAAGTTGGGTGGACTGAAAATGAGACAAAGCCCAGTTTTTGCCTCTAGAAGAAGCCGATTGTGAGTTTTGATGTGTGCTTAGGACTATGATCCCATTTTAAAAGATGTTCTCTTTTCATATTCAGCTTATTATTATTTTTTTTTTTCACATAGTGAGACTTTTGCTTCTACATTTTTCTGGCATTAGTTGAATCCATTTTTATCCCATGCTGCTGGCTCCAAAACATGACCAACTTTCCTTGTGCTTAGCAGTTGACGCTGTGCTGTTTTCATTAAAATCTACAGCCTATTCAGAGCCAAAATTCAGTTTTAACGTCATCATTTAACAGGATTTTTTTCCCCCTAAAATGCATCATACTTGTTTAGCCAAGGGACCGGAGTATGACTCCTCCATAAAAGTCTTATTGTGCAGACGTGGCTGCACAGTTGCCCTACTTGCAATCCTGTGTTGTCTTGGTGTTCATACCTCAACATACCTCAAAGGTTCATGCTATTTCTTAAGCACGTCATGAGCTGAGGAAACAGCCACCTGAAATCTCCTGTTTTGTGAGCATTTTGAGCGTCTAACAAACTGCTCAGGCTGCTAGGTAACATATTGGAAGTTTATCAAGCTTTGGAAAGTGTATATAACTTTGCTTTTCCTAACTGTGAAAATGTGCAAAACAAAAAAACGAGGCATTAAAATTGCCTTTTGGAGATCAATTGAATCCTAAGTAAGGATACCCAAACTTTTGCATGCCCAGTCCATGGCAGAATATAACCCACCCAGATTGCTTGCATATGCAAACACTGCATCTGATCTTGAATGAAAACCGCATTTTTTTTAATCAGCTTATCCACAGGGGAGCGCATCGTCGCCGCGCCGAATCTCACCTGTGTGGCCCGGAAAGCTTGATCGTCGGGAGGAGTGCGGGGACTGCTGCGCCTCTGTGTGCTCTGCTGTGTCTCTTTAAGTACAGCAGGCAGTGCTGTTGGTCCGCGTGGGAGCGCAGGGCACACGGTGCGACGGCACTGTCTCTTCGCCGCGTCAAAAAGCCCTCTTCTAATCGGACGGGCGACAGAAACGACAAGTCGACCCACCGCATGCGCTCGCTGTTTGACCCGAACAGATGACTGGAGCCACCGGGCCGAAGAGGGGACTCTTTCAGAGGGGCTCGTCCATTGGTGAGGCCATTAACATTACTCCCTCTTTCTCCTCCGACTGAGAGCTTGAAGCGTGTAGCGGTTCATCTGCACTACAGCAGATTATTGAGCAGCACAGAGAGACTGTACGGGCTAATGGGATTGACAAACTAACATTAGCGCTACAAGGCTTTTCAGAGAGTATGGTGCTCTTCATATTTGGCCGAGTTATCGTGGACATGAATCATGTCTAAGCCTGAGGTGACCATCCATCCTCAACTGAGTTGCGTCCTGTGAACTGCAACAACACCAAACCTTGTGTTGAGAGCCTTATTCTGACTCATGTTCAAGGTAAGCCCAACGACTACTCACACACACACATATATATATATATATATGTGTGTGTGTGTGTGTGTGTGTGTTTTGGGGTTTTTTTTCACTGTAGCAGCTCGGATTATGTCCCGCAAAGGCAGCGCTTGCTTGCTTTGTGTTGGTGTTGCAGAAGTCCTGATGTTCTCGCAGTGCAGCTGCTCTGCAATAGTGATTCAGACCAAAAACACAGCTCAGAAATGGTTTTTGCAGAATTTAACTGTCACTTGTTGGAAAGACAGGCCATATGATTTGCTTATACCGAACCGCCGGTACTAAAAATACTCATTTGAACTAGATTTTCGAAGCTATTCTGCTCTTAATATAGTTGTGTGTTTTCAAGTAGACTAACCAGGTGCGGAAGTGCATGTTTTATATTTTTAATGTAGTTGTCTTCTCAGCGCATTGGCCGCTAAAAATGCGTCAGCCTAACCAGGTGCCTGTCTGGTGGCCACAGTAAGAACCCCTTCAGCATTTGTGTGAAGATCCTGGCGTTTCATTAAAGCCCACCTGCTAATTTTTTTTTGAAGAGCTGCAAACTGAGACTCCGAAAAGAGGCCTGTATTCATAGCCGTTTATTTATTTGGTTTGGGAAACTGATTTTAGTATTTTCAAGGATGTTTGTCTCTGTACCTGAGGTTATGTGGTTCTCTTAAAGTGTTTATCTCAAGTGTTTTGCAGTATACTGAATATTTTTTAGGTTTAGCTCGGTTTGAAAACATTTCTACTGTTTTTTATAAAGTGTACAGGTGAGATTTTGCATCAAGAAACAATAAAATAATACAGTGTGAATGTGTAATTTATATTTAATCATTCATCCTCAGCAGAAAATTATGCACATTGAGCGACCTCCACTAACCCTCCTTGTTTCTGATGACCTTGGTGTTCACTGTATTGAGCAACTGCTCATTGTGGAGTGTGGAGGTGGGAGAAGAAGAAGAGCATAGTGGCCGTTAAGATGGATCACAATGCTCAAAAATCAATTGATGAATGGGACTAATTGGTCATGCTGGTGTTTCAGCACTTGTCATGGCAGTAAATAAAAAGCATAGAGCCTGACAGACCGCTTGTTATGGCACTCAGTTCATAGCTCCTGAATCTAGTCCAAGCTGAATTGATCAATACTGCGAACATCACTGTAAAATATTACCTAACCTTTTCGATTCCTCTTTATTTGAGCGGAAACCACTGGAAATCTGCATTTCTGCTGCATTTGAATATTGTTGTGGTTTCATTTGTGCCAGGCAGAAACCTGCTGATGCTCGTTTAAAAATAAAATCGCATAGATTTTATTGTTGCTAACATTGGCTGTGCTCTCCCACGAGCTCAGTCTTCCCTCAGGCAGAAGTGAACAGACGTCAGGGAAACATGCTGATGGCTGAAATTCATATTTGTACAGCAGTCAGATAGATTCTGCTGCCGATGCAGTGAATCATCAGGGTCAAAGTCACTGCACTTTGTATCTCCATGATCCACTCGGTGACCATGAAGATAAAATTCTGAAAGAAAAAATGTTTTTCTTTTAAACTTGACGTGGAATAGGAATGATTTTTACACACAGGATTAGCTGTGAGAAACCTGAATGTGCTCACATATGAAGTCCTTTGTGTAGCAACTGGGTGGCTGGCAGCAGAGGGAGAAGGCTTTGAATTCCTCCAGCACTTATTTCTTCATCCTCTTGGTGACCTGTCGGGGACATGCCATGGATCACATCCAGTGGCCGCAAGCTTTGAAGATCGCCAGAGGAACTGAAGGGAATCACAGTTTGCGTGCTTGTGCTAGCCATTAAAATGAAGTGAGGGTGGTGCAGCACCACTAGACTGGATGGTGCACTCCTTCCTGATATATTACCGTCAAGAAAGGATGTCAAGATCCTCATTAGAGCGTATACAAAAATAGCTTAGCATTAAATACTTGGCTGGTTTCCGACTGTTTATAGTGTCTGACGTTCAAACACACAGTAGTAGTTTTACACTCCGTGGCATGGATGTGAATACCAAGCACAACTAGCGCTGTCCCTTCATGCGTTATGTTTATCAGTAACTGATTTTTTTCAGTTTCCTTGAAGGAAGAGTTGATTTTAGAAAGAGGATAATCTTTAAAACTGTGTTATGGCTGCACAGGCCGAAGGAGGGGGTCATCCTTGCTGTGTGCACATTTCAGCCAGATTTTCATCTTATACCAGGATTATTCACAACGGCAGACTTCTTCTGTGAGATGTAGCCAGATAATGACAGCCTAGACAGGTGGTGAGGAAATACTGTGAGGCAGACATCAGACAAAGCTGGGAAACCCCGAAATGCTAATCTGTAAATCGAGTGTGGGGGATTTTGTCCAAAGATATTAAATATGCAGATGCACTTATCAGGCTCAAATAAACTGAAGAAGAAGAAGACAAGCAACATCGATGTTAAAAAAAACATTAGACGATATAGTCTACCACCTTAAAGTCGATCTGTTTTGTCTCTGTTCTGATGATCAGGTAAAAAACCTTTCACAGTGCTCACAGTCAATTTGCAGTGAGTGAATATAATGTAAAAACCAATTATATTTTTGAACTCTGAGACCTGCTGTTCAGGCTTTTCTCTCAGACAGACACAGGCACCCTACTGAGGACATGTTTAATCCAACCGAGGCTAATATGAGGCCTCTGTTTGTATCTGTCTGAGTCACAGTGCAAGGTTATGTGCTTGCATGTCGTCGATCTCCTTACATCCTGGCAGCGCAAGTGTGTTTTTAGCCAGAGACAAGGACATTCAATGGGTAATTATTGCATACTTTTTATATCTGAATCGGGTGCACAGTGCGTAATTATTCTGGCACAGCTAAATATCAGTTGCTCTTTCGGTGTCATACAAACCTTTTTTGGCTTCTGGAACATGAACCGCATTTTGTTTTCACTTCTTTTTTTGCACGTTACTCTTAAGTTATTGTGGAAATTTAAAGTTCGAAGTTCAAATGCGACTGCCAACCTCTCGTGCAATAAAAAAAAAAAAAACCACCTGCCTTTGCTTCTCTTTCCCCGTCAAAGATTGCATTCACCCTGTACTTAACCGTGCAATCAGGTCCTTTAGTTTTCTGAACACAGTGTGTATTTTCTCAGCAGATAATTGTAATTAAACAGGTTTTTTTGGCTACATAGATTGGTACTCACCCAATGTGGAAAACACTCTCTTCTCTTCTAAAGCTTTGTCCTTGAACTGGAACTATCAAAACATTTACTGTTGTGTCAGGGTCTCGAGCTTCTTGTTTGTTCTCTGTGCCATCAGACTACCTCGCAGCTGTCTGATTGCTAACGTCTAGTCAGACAGCGTGATGTTGTAGGTGTTTGAGAGAGAGGGTAAATAGAGTGTAAATTGGGTGGAATGGAAACAGATAAGGAGCAGACGATAAGGAGAAAAAGGTGACTTTAAAAGACACATTTTCTGTGGTCTACAGCTGACCTTGAGACTGCCTGTCGGCGGGATTAGCACATCACTACTGTAATTGTTCACCTTGAGTAGCAGACCTCCTTGTTCTTTCTTCAACTCGATCCCTGCTTCACAAAAAGCCTTTTGTTGGTGTTAAACTGCTGGGCTCTGTGTTTTATACCTGCTGCCCCAACAGAAGTCCAATCTGGCAACAGGAGAGGCTTTAAATGGGGGGGAAAAAAATGTAGTTTACTAACTCTGCTTTTAGGAACCGGAGGCCAAGATTGTCTGACCGCATGCCTGTGTGTAAGTCTTTGGGTAATGTTCTTGACCTTAAACAAAAAGCTGCCTTTTATATTTCTAAATGAGTTTTTCACATAAAAGTTATTTATAGTCCGATTAAGGAAACTGAGTAATGTGGGAGTAGCGATAACAAGACGCAATTTGTTTACAGTGTCGTTAAAGATATTGGCTACAAAGTATAATTTAATGACAGCAAAACACTGGGATTCTTTGATTAGTTTTATTAGGTCAATAAAGAAGATGTTCCTTCCATGTTCCAGTCCTGTGGTGCTCTCTCAGCATTGGGAACATAACTCCAAGCAGTGTTAGTCAATCTGTAAAAACACATCCATCCACTTCCAGACTGCACCATAAAGAATTAGACAAGCTTTTGCTTTAAAGAGGATGTCAGAAGATTTTGATAAGCCCTGTCCCAACAATACTGCAGCACAGCAACAGGAGCCCCAGTGTGATAAAGAATCTGAAGGAGTGGAGCCCCCTCCGGGTCTGTCAACTTGTGCAGTCAGTGTCAGAGCTGGCTTCAGATCTCCTTTCAGCATGCTTCTTCCTAATTGGGCTGTCACACTTGCTAGAGAAATTTGTCAGGTTGCTGTAAAATGAGCTACTTGGGCAAATCAAAATGTGCATCATTTTGTCCCTCCCCAAACCACCCATCTGCCTGTGAAATAACAGGATCCTTGGGTTTTTGAATGGATAAACTACTTTCATTCATTTCCTGTTGGGAGTGTGTCATTAAAGGGTCAATACTTGCACTTTTTTACCACAGTTGTGTGCTCAGTAATTGCATCTACTGGGATTTCATCTGAAAGATGTACAACGGTAACCAAGCCGCGCCTATTTATACACGGCACGCCTAAAGTAGGGGCTTATTATTCTTACACTCAGCCTTACATGTTGTTCCATTAATTTCCAGCAGCAAGCAGGATAAGCGGCTAAGTCTATCCCCTTATCAGCTACTTTTCTGAATCTGGCAGTGAGCAGAGCGCGCACACATGAACTCCTCCTCTGTGCTAATGTTCTCCATCTGTCAGTAATGCTGCTCAGGTTGGATGAGATGTTGGGAGCTATCACACGGAGTGACTGCACCACGCCTGGTCAAGCACGAGCCCATCGCCACGCCATGTCAACCCTCATCACCTCCCCTCTCTCGGTGATGGTGCAGATGTTTCTCAGGTTGCTCGAGGGTGGTAGGATGACTCAGCTCGAGTTTTCACTCGGTGCCTCACCAACTCCCAGTTCAGCCCCTCTCCTCAGTCAACTGGCAACTTAAACACGATCTGGCTGCACTCAGACTTGGCTCAAAACACATTATTTTCAGTGTAAGGCTCTCGACTCTAGTGGTTCCCGGCCTCTTGAAGAAATTACTTTATGTGGTTATTCTGTGTTATTTCGTTAAGAAAACACTTGCCCTTGTGAATCCACACAAAACATCCTGGAATTGTTCAAGAAGTTCTCCTTTCATACTGTGCCACTTCAGCCTTTTATCCATAACTGTCAGCTGTTTATTTAGACTTCTCTGCTTGCGTGCTAAGTAGTTTGCAGCATATGGGAATTCTGTTCTGTCATCTGATGATCGTCACTGCACAATTACTACTTAAATATGCCACAGATCAGGCTCAAATCAGTTCCTGCCGTCACTTGTTTATTTGTTTTTGACCTAACACAGTGTGAATGTGTTATCATGTCTATTCTTTTAGAGATATAATCTCCACAACATTTCCCACATGCAGAGCAGTAAATGCAGAAATCATGAGAAGTAACCCAGCCTGGAAATGACTGCTCGAATGTTCAGCACTCTCCTGGATTAACTACAGGGCCTCTTAGAGGGGCTAATCGCTCTCTGTTTATTCCAGACCTTAAAGAATTAATAATCCAGAATACTCTATGATAAATCTTTGGCTCTGTGTTTTTTGTTTGTTTGTTTTGTTTTCTTTGCTGTGTTCACAGCTTAGTCCACAGACTTCAGTGATTCTATTTCTTCTAATGCACAGTCCCTTAGGGAGGTAGAGATAAAAACCAAAGCTCTTTGCACCACAAGAGGAAGAGGGAAGTAAGTAAATGTGTATTTGGGGCCCAGTTGACTGGAGCATTTAAATAAATGCAACTGCATGTTTGAAATGTGAGGATTTCCTTGGGAAAATTACTGAGCACCTCACTGTCATCACGCAGTTGCTTCATAGATTTCTGTTTCTGGATCTCACATGCTCAGTTGTGAACACAGGCAGCTCTCTTCTTTCTTCTTTTGCTTTAGAGATGTTGTTCCATGTTGCATCAGAGCAACAGTGAAGCACTACTCTATGTGCACATCATATTTTATTCATACAGGCTGCAGCACTGAGGCACGCTCCTTCCTGCGAGCCCAAAGCAAGCAGCTGTCAGAAATCCCCAGATACTGTACCCATTTCTACGTCTACCGTAGTATAAGGCAGTGGGAAAAACAAGAATCTCTAAGATACACTGGTCAGAGCGAAATTCTTGAGACAGTGAGAGAAGATGGGTCTGACAAGCCCCTACCAACCTTATATTAAATTAACCTGCTTCTGTTTCAACCCTCGAAGCAGAAGGGCTGTGTGCATGGGAGATACCAGCTTCTATCTTTTTTATTAGCCTCAAACAACACTTACATAACAATGCAATAGGATACCACTGTCCTGAAATGCTCTGTCACTTTCAGCATCTTGTTATCAGAACAATACAACCCTGCCCCAATGCATCAGCATTTCTCAAACTTCCAAAGGTGTCATAGAAGCATCCTTTCATTATCCTCAGTTTATCCAATATTTTCATGCATAACTCACTTACTTTGAATCTATTTATGTGAAACACATGAATTTTTTTATTCATCATATTTTTGTTTTTTATATTTTTTTTTCATATTTCTGTTTGAGGGATATGTGAAGATTCATGATTACAGTATCCACAGGAAGTGGTCTTCTTTTTATTTCCCAGGTCACTCCTTTCAGGCCAAGGAGTGTTTGGCATTATGTCAGTATGCAGCAAAAACAAAATGTCTGCAAATTTAAGTTAGATGGACGCTCTTTCAGCTTTACTTATTTTGGTTTCCATTGTATTAGCTTCTATTTCTATTGTGTAGAAACCTGGAGACCTGATTTTGACTTGATTTGGTTTAAACATCAGTTTGGTTTAAATTTTGCACTTTGTATTTATTTATTTTCTTCATGGTTTTCTACAGACAAACCCTATTATTTCATTGCATATATTCGTTGGGTTATGGATGCTGGAATAAGATGTGAAAACACGAAGGGGGACAAAGCATCAACAACACTTCTTCTTGCCAAAGAATCAGTTTTGCAAGCATGCAAAACAAATTCCTGCATTATTTATTTTTGTTTTCTTTGAGTTATTTTTCGTGGCTTAGTTTCTCAGATATCGTAGAAGAATCACCGTATTTTGATTATCATGGGCAGATTGTTGTGAAAGCATTGTTTTGTGACTTACACTGATATTCCTAGCCAAAGCAAAGATTTATAATTGGAAATACAGCTGAAATATGGGTGGTGAGGAGACAGCAGACTCTTAAATCCCTGCTGCCAATTTAGCAAAACGAATAAACCTCAACTCCTGTGAACCTGACCTAAACCTAAATCTTCACACAATTACCAAGTTTTTAGCTTAAAATTTAAATAATTTATGTTATGGTAATTTTGTTGCACATCACAATCGTGTGACACAACACTGCATTACCACACACACACACACACACACACACACACACACACACACACACACACGTAATGTAACCTTTCTCTTTCTCTTCCTTTTCTTCAAAGGATTTCATTTTAAAACTTTAATGGCCAGGATGTTGCAAACAGCACAATCACAGGAGAATATTAGAAATCAAAGCAGAATTTAGAGAAGGCACATAGTCCTTGTCCTAAATTCTGTTTAATATTCTGCCTAATTACATTAAAGAAAACAGGCTCAAAAAAGAAACTAATGAAAAGTTCTTGAGTAAAGGAAGTGACAGCACTATGAGAAAAGGAAATAGACTTACAGGAAAGCATATTTTAACATACTCCTACACAAAACCCACTTAGTCTCCCCCCCAGTCTTAAAATATGTGTGAATTTGACAGGCACATTATCGCAGTGGTTATTATCAGTGCTCAGTTATGGGAATATTGAACTGACGGGACCAACAGCGAGGACATCAGAACATCAGCAACTTATCAACAACACCATCATTTGAATAAAAATAGAACATAAAAGCAGCGAGGCCTCTAACAATCTTCATATCTAATTGGAAAGGATATGTTGACAGTAGGCCTCTGGTGCTGCTCGACCTTTTGCACGCAGATTTGCGCGATGCTGATGAGGCCCACGGTTCACTACACATTTTGCAAGGCGTGCTTACAGAGCATCCTATTATATGTACGCTCTTCATGTTCCTCAGATGAATGCATCCAGACCACTGCACCCAGCTCGCTGCCCTGCGTAATTGTTCACACCGAACAGCTCATCAAAAACTGCTAAACAGCTTGTGTACAACAGCACTCCATGACAGACGAGCAGACTGTTGTCATGCTATCCTTTCATTATCTTTTTTGTTAAGTAAAATAAAGTAAGTTGGTACGAGGCTGCTGTGATGTTCAGTGCTGTTTTGACACTCCACCAGCATGGGTGTCAGTTACTTGAGATTCTGCTGTGGGTTGTTTGTGTAGGTGGTAAACGCAATATAGACTTCTGCAATATTAGCAGCAAGAGAAAATTTCTCCAGTGAAGTGAGAAAATAATTCAGTCATGATTCAAAACATATGCTTTGGCTGCATAAACCTGTGCTCTGCTGGGGCTATGGTCTGTGCAAACACTATAAATTGAAAACATTGATGTTTTTTTGTGGTTTATTTCCACATATATAACTACTCAACTGTCACTGCAATCTCATAAGGAACTTAGCTCAAGATGTTTGCTATTTAACTTTGTAGCATTGCAAAACGGATCATTTCATCTGGTTTCTGAGGAAACGTATGCTTTTATGTAGTGGACTCCAGCTGAGTGCTTACATAGGATTTTGAGGTACATTTTGCATTTATTTGCTTCTACTCCACTATATATTTCCCAGAAAATGTCACACTTTTTACTTTACTAACTGGCACCTATTTAGGTTCAGATTTCATAGATAAAGTATATTATTAACAAATGCAATATAATGTATTTCTGCAGACACTGCAGATTAGCTTCTACATTAATCAGATGGAAGGGTGAAATGTAGCATACACTCTAAATAACAATGCAATAATATCACATTCATGGTATATATTTTGTGTAATGTTACTTAAGATGCTTCTCCCACACTGAAGTGAATGAGGGACGTTTCACATGCATTGAAATGTGAGGCAACAGACATGACTCTGTAGTTTTTGCTCACTCCGAAGACAATGAGAATTTTTTAAAATCTAAAAAGCACATAAAGTGACAGAATTAAGTGGAAAAATACCACATACTTGAGTCTTTTACAGAATCCTGTTGTTTGCTGAACTTCATACTGAGACAGCAGCTTGCAGTTTCAGGATTTTATATCTGCTAAAGTCATCCCAGCATGTGGTGCCATGGACAGGATCACCTTTTATAGTCCATACAGCTTGCTGAGTAACCTCTTTAATCATGTTGGGAGAGTTCCGGACATATGTAGCACTCAAAGATCAAAGTCTTAATTTATTTAAAAAAAAAATTCTAATCAGTAAATTTGAAATGATTTCTTTAGGTGACAGCAGTTTCAGCTGCGTAGGATTTAGACCACTGTGATTTCTCATAGGAACCAGAAAAGACTTCAGAATACAGGAAGTGAGATTTTGTTAATACCTATGTCTTAAAAACTAAAGTGTCTTCAGAGCATTTGAAGCCCACGTTAATGATTGCTTCTTTTAATGAGTATTTCCTGTCTGGTCTATTGTTCATTGTATTTCCGTAACAATAACAACAGTGTTCCTTTCATTTTTCCCTTGCTGTGGGAGGTGAGAGTGAAGAGCCGCAGAACAACAGTGCTGGAGGATCCAGCTCTTTGCTTAAAGACACTTCAGCAGAGTGGCTGCTCGTTGACACGGGAGCTTCAATGCGTGTCATACAGTGGAGGGTCTGTCTCCCCTCCTGCTGCACCACCAAGCACTCGGCTGTTTTTCTGTTCTTACCCTGCCTAGCGGTCCAGAAGGAGCTGTGTGATACACAAGGACAGTTGTGTCAACATCTTCCTCAGGGAATAAGTTAAGCCTGAGTCTCCATGAGTACGAGAGGATACAGTTCTGATCATTACAAACGAAAGATGCTTCCTTTAGGCGTTTTTAGAAGGAAAAGCTGTCAAACCTTTGATCTGCAATAGTGATTTTGCTAAAACAAAATAGTTGTGCATGTTTGCACTTTAGGATGTAGAGAGAGAATTCTGCTTTTTTCCCTCATCTGTTGGATCTCTTACTTTTTTTGTGGTCACTTGTGGGCAATAACATGTAAAAACATGGCGAGCATCTGCTTAGACACACAGAGTTGATAACCACCAGTTTGCATTGGCAGTTGTTTTATTCTGCCCGCTTGGTGAATGCAAATCCAATAGTCACTGTTCTTCCAGCTCTGCTATAACTAATTGCTGCCAAACACATGTGGGACTGAGGATCCAGAGCTCTCGTCTCTTCAGAAATCCTGCATTTTATACACCCACCACTCATTCTGACCTCCTCCCAATGACTTATGTAGAGGCCTTTTTTTTGCTAGATGCAACTAAACTGCTAAGCCAATTCTAAGTAAGTCCCCTTTGTTGCTTCTGCAATAAGTGGTCTTTACAGCAGGAATGAGGTCTAGCACTGCTGTTTCACTCAGCAAGAGGGAATAGCAGAAAACCAAATTGTGTTTGATCAACTGTCTTGGCAAAGAGGATGGATTATGTGCATCATGGACGAGCGCAGTACAGACAGCTACTAACACAGCATTTTATTTTGATAACTTGTAAATGAGTCTATGTTAATTGCTGTACGCTGTGGGTGTCTAAGCTGCAGCTTTCAAATAATACTGAAGTCTGGTTAAGTTCTGGGTAGTAACAAAGGCCTCTAGACCTTTCATGTCAGAACTCATTTCACATTATGGGCCACTTTGATCTTAAGTGGGCCGAACCAGCGAAACCCCCATTTCTGTCAGTGTGTCAGATGTTTAACTACATATTTAATCCCATTTAATATAAGATAAAGAAGTGCAGTTTCAACAGTACATCTCAGTTTTTCTACACAATAAAAAATGGTGCTGTAGTAAATGCAGCACAAATAAATAAAGGTGTAAAATTACAGTACAAGTTCTGGCAGCTCCCTGCCCAGAAAATCTCCTTTTTTTCCTCTCTGTGGACCCACTTTATTTCTATAATTTCTATAGTAGATAGTGAACAAAACAGGAACTTTCCCGTGTTTCAATTATTATTGTTTAGCAGAAAATGATGCCCTCCATCACATTTTCCAAAGCCTACTAGTGGGCCGGACTGGGGTCTTTGCCAGACTGATTCTGGTCACAGGCCTTGTTTTTCCACACTCCTGCTTTAGACGACTGATGCTAGTGTTGTTCTCTGTGGCACTAAGCAGAGAATACAATTTAGAAGATTATTTATGCTCATTTCCCCTCACAGTATAATTTTCTAATTGAAGCTTCAAGCAGAGAGGATGGGGTCCTCTCTCTTTTATCCATATTGATGACGCATTTCATGCTTTCAAGTGGAAGTCATAAGTTTGGACTGAATCTTGATTAAGGACATGGACATCAACAGTATAACCTTATGGCCTAGAATCTAACTGGCTGTTGCACAAAATTGTTACTTACCACTTCCTGTGCCCACTCGGCGGCATTACAGAGCATCCAGTAATTACACCGTATGTCTTGTTGCTGTATGTCATGTGTCGATCCCACAGTGAAAATATAATGTGTAACAAATTTCATTCATGTAGGCCAGAGTATGTGCCGGGGGTACTAAGATCCATAAAATATTCCATCCTTATTCATGATGCGTGTACAAAATTCGTGATTTTTCAAGCATGTTTAGGCCCACAAAAAAGTGATTCATTGTCATAAATAATAATAATAATAATAATAATAATAATAATGATAATAAGTGGAGCAGAGCCTCAGCCCTGCTAATATGTTTTCCAGAAACAATGATGGTAACAGTGGGCACTAAATGAAGAGTACTCAAAAATCAAGCTCACAAATAGTAAACAGATTCACATAAATATTAATATGTTGGATAATGAGTGATACCAAATACAGATCAGCCAAATGCACGTTTATGAGTGTTGCAGCACTGCACTTTTCTAAAATCTAAGCGCTTGCCTTGTTCTCTCTTAATAAATAGCTGCATTTCCTGTGGCTAACGAGTAAAAGTCTTGTGCTTTTGGATTAACCGTTGACTGTTGAAACTTTCCACTTTTCCACACGACATTTCCCCTCTGTCCTCCAGCACTCCTCCTCCTCCTCTTCCTCCTCACCAACTAAACATTTACCGAAAACCCTCCGCAATCCCCTCCTTAAGTGTATTCAAGCAGAGAGCACTGAGATTCACAGCAGAGCTGAGCTTTGAGAATTCACTTTTAATTAAAGCAGAGATCCTGTGTGCTTAGGGAAGGTGCGAGAAGAGAAGTGGGGCAAAAAAACCAAAACAAGCTCTTTTCCTTTTTTGAGAAAAAGCTGCAGATACCCTGTAAGGTCCTGAATGAGGAGCTTTGTTAAGGTTGGATAGTGGAAGACATCATTTGATCTCCCATTGACAGCGCCTCCCCGCTGCAGAATAATTACTTCTTTTATGAAGCCATTAGAGAGAACCAATTCAAGTGATTGTTTCTCAAATGCCCGTCTATGTGGCCAACTGGGATCTGGGTGCTGCAGCTAGTGAGGGTGAGTCAGAAAGTCACACAGCAGGTATCTGGGATGTTTATCTCTGTTAGGAGCTTGCTGACACATTATTAATACCAGAACTGTCATTCTGTTGGCATCAAAAACATTTCCAGCAGTTCTCTCCCGAAATAGAGTCAAAGAACTTACTTTTTCTTATTTCATTATTTTCTCCATTCTTTTAAATATACAGAAAATTTTGTGCTAATCCGGATTTTGGCTTTTTGCTCATTCCTAATTGAACTCTGCTGCTTCGTGTCCACAGTCACAATAGAGCTATTATTCTATCACTTCCACTTTGCTTTTTCACTGTATGAGTTGCTTATCACTCTGCTCTGGTGGAAATGTTCACGATCATCAGTGACTCTGTTAAAACTCTGCAGCTTAATGCTACTGTGGGCTAGTCAAAGGAGAGGATTACATTATTTTTAGACCCTTCAATTTACCTCTTCTTTTTCTGAGTAAAAGTCGCCACTGAGCTTAATGGACTGTTGAGTTTTATCAGGATTACAATGATGCCTTTTCCCTGCCATCCTGGGCTTAATTTTTAAGCTTTTGGGGGGTGTTCTTAAAATGTTTTCCTTTCATTGGTCTGTTCAGCTCTCTCCAATAACAAATGTAATGCTGTTCATCATTATCACTGGCTTTTGGGGGAGGTTAACTAACCGAGCCAGGTACAGCAGTCATTTCATAACAACACAAAGGAATACAGAGACTGCTTGTTTCAGCATTGGCAAAGAAAAAAAAAATGTCATGTACATGTTGAAATATCATGCAGATGCTCTTTTCCTGAATCGAATAATTAACTTCTCAGTGTTGTTTTGGGGAAGATGAATGATCGTTGTTGTAGTGTCTCTCCGTAAACCTATGCTGATAAACTAATAATTAAGCAATTAGATGATTCATAGTGATGCAGTGGTTGGGACTGAGTTTTCTCCAGGGCGAGATGTGAGTTGACAAAGGTCGTTATTTTACAGTTATTATCACTGATGAGAAAAAAAAAGATGTGAGTGTGTTTTGTTTGTTAGCAGGCTTACTGTTTATTTTCTTCAGCGCTAAGAGTAGTGCTCAAAATGCTTATGTGCTTGCAGTTGTGGGTTTAAGATGTAGTGAGTTATGTTATGTACATTTAGGTGGCTAACACTGCTCCAAATCCACAATTTGGTTGGATTATGAATGGAAAAAATGGTCAGCAGGGGGTTATGTTCAGAGTTTTGCTTTAAAAACTGCTGAAAGTGTCACATTTTCACCGATTCTTTTTATTTCAAGTAGTTAATACTAGTGCATCAAATTGTCCTGGGAATGTGCAGGACAATGTGCAGAAAACGCCTTTATACTTTTATGTGTCAGAACACCAACAATAGCTGTTGAATCATGTGAAGCCACCTTAGACATAAACAGCAGCATGGAGTGCTCAGTGTTAGAATAAATATATTAACTCAAAATAAACTTATTTTACGCTTCGTGCGCTAAAGCCCGAGATTTACAGTTTTCTGCAGCCTTCATGTCCTGCCTTCCTTCAACACAGTTGCAGTTATATTTTTTATACTCTTCATAGATTCTTATCACCATTTAGTAGGCGACACTCATTTTGTATGGAAGATGAGTCATATGAGGTGTGAAATGCCCCTTTTTAAGTGAGCACACAGAAACAGTTGATTACCACAGATGTGACACCAGTTACCGCCAACCGTATTTTTAGTTTTTTTCAAGCCAGCTAACACAGAGAAAGCATGGCTGTGTTGAACTTCCTTCGTAGTGTACCTCTCTGAATAAACAGCATGCAGAAGCACAAACAAACCTCCCCCAAGGCAGCTCTCTGTCTGAGCAATATTTACATTTAAGGGACTAGCACTGTATTTTGTATGTATTCATTTTTTTAATTTGTTTTCATTGAACTTACTTTAAGAGGTTTGTAGTGCAGTAAAAACAAGTGCAAAGTGCAGGATTTAGTTAATTTGCCCTGTTGAAACCCATTTTGATGTACTTGAGATAATACTGATATAATTATTTTTTATTTACGTGGCTGTAGATATACACGTATAGCATTCATTTTGTTGTTTGGTAAAAAGTTTTTGGTCACGTTTATTTTGTTTTCCAAAGATATTATACCTATTCAGGAATTTTGTACATGTATTCATATATATTATAACAAAATCATAAGAATGTAACGTGACATTTAGCATCCTCATGTATGATTCCCTACATGCCTATGTGTTGTCGATACAAACAGTGGCAGTAAGAAACATTATTATCATCAGTTTGACGTTTTAAATCTTTATATGGTACTTTCCATATGTTGACAATACACACCATGCTTGTAAAAAGAAAAAAAGGCTTTTTGTAAATATTTGACAAATAAATCATTGAGTTGACCTTGAACTTTGGTGGATGAAAGCCAAATTTTTGTGGATTATTCATCTGCTATCATCATTTATTTAGACTCATGATGATTACATCAACCTGAAATATGCTCTTAATAATAAAAATGGTAGTGCAGGTCCTCTGGTAAACTTTGTATCCTCCTAAAACTTGGCTAACATACACGTCGTGTCATTGTTATTTCTGCCATGTAAATCTCTGCTGAACCTTACAGTCTGTGTTTACATTCATGCACTGATCTGCTGCACATCATGGGACTTCTATAACTCAATTCAGAGCTTTTATCACAATGTTTAAATTACATGTTACAGTGTGTCTGCAGTTTGTTGCTCAAGCCTAAAATGAAGCTAAACAGATAATTCTGAAAATATCTAAACACACAAAATCTAACAGCTTACATTATTCGCTTCTAAGCAGGCCATCAGCGCAGCCTATCCCAAGTCAGTTTTAACACCTTTTCTTTTAATCATCACACATACTCAAATTCTGTCATACTTTTATCAGATATTTAAGATTTTTAAAAATATCCGACAGACAGAGGTTCTAGACGAGCCAATAATAAACAGCGTGCATTACAAGCCAGTGCTGATAGTGGAGCATTATATTTAGAAACTTTATCACAGGACATGTTAAGTGATACTTTGAGGTGTCAGGAGCCTGCTGGATGTGATGGTTCCTAGTTATGTTGTTGGCTTTGGGAGAAAGTTTAAAGTTGAACTGTTCGTAATAAAAAGTTTGTGAGCAGGTTGCGAGTGCTTTACTTCATGTGCTTTGTCGCCGTGCAGTGATTCTTGCATCTTTGCTGATGAGTTTCCTTGTGAGTGGCCGCCACTAATGAAGTGTATTGGGCACTGATCCAATCACTAATGTGAACACACAGTGAGATAAACACAGTTTTAATTAAAATGGCTTACAACAAGATGGGAAGCCAAAACTGTAGCACATACCACAGCAGCTTTTGCCAAACGCTAAAGGAAGAAAACTGCTTTGGCAGTGTAATCCTGTTGTTACTCGACACAGTCATGTTCACACTCCAGTTTTCAGGGGTCATGCACTCCTAAGAGTTGCCATCTGTGCTGAGCGAGCCACTTGAATCTCTTCTGCAGATCAGCAAAACTTTGGTGGTTGTTTATATGAGTCTTCTGAGTTTTTACATGTGATGGATCTTTTTCTAGACTGCAGATGTCTTCCATAAAGTTTTCATTGAAAAACACCTAAAACCAACGCTGAAATAAACACATTTAAAATCTCTATGCTAAAGAGGAGCTCTCAATAACTCCTCTGCTTTGACATTTCTTTCAGACCTGCAATAAGGCAACTTTGCAGCCGGATGAATGGAAGAATCTACGTGTAAAAACAAACATGCTTGGTAATGTCACCAGGGGAGGAATGCGATCTTTAGTTTGATGTGATTTGACAGTCATAGCTAATGCGCACTGGCAGGCCAAACACACCAGGAGAGCGGAAGGACAGGCCCCAGGGTGAGGGGAGGGTCAGGGCTGTTGCCGCTATCATTGTTAACCCCCTCTGCTGCTAAAGGAAAGAAGACATCCCACAGAACGGCTCTTTTACAGGATGGGACTCGAAGTTGTACAAACAGGAAGATAGAGGGCATTAAGAGAAACCTCAAATGATTTAACTCGCACTAATGCTGGCACCAGAGCTCCTGATAACCTCTTCTTCCTGCCACTGTTGATATTGCTCGTTTCCATCACAACAGTGTGTGTTTCCCTCGTGTGCAAACGCATTGTTAATGACTGTCCTTGTTTTTGATTTCCCCCCACTGCGTACCAAACAAAACCTCGCTTTACCAAACACTTGTTTTCCGGTATTTTTCCTATTTAAAAACGGGTATCATAGCTATATTTTTTCTGCCTATATCATGATTAAATATAAAACTTCTAACAACCAAATCTGCTAAAGATCAAATCTTGTTGGTTGTGAAAAAACTTTTCTCCTCCTCTCCTAAATCAAACCAGTTATGCAAAATCAAGTATTGCATAACCACACTAATAGAGCCTTTTTCCTGCTGGTATCATATCTGTCGCAGCATGGTTGTTTTTGTGAGTCTTTAACTGCATAAAGTATTTTAACAATCTGGAGAGGCGGTTGCTCAGCTTACGGTCAGTTCCGCATGTGGGTGGTGTTTTTTTATAGCTATGAATGTACATTTATTCAGTACATTTTACAACAATAAACTGTTTATGGACGATATTTTAATCTTTCAGCAGGAGCTGAGCTGAGAGGGTGAAAAGACTCTCAAACCTGATCTGTGCACATCAGGTGATTAGCATCAACATTTAACAATCTGTAAACAAAGGCAGAGTAGAGCACAGATATTCTATGACTGATTTCTTCCCATTGCTCCTTGTTTGAAGCCACCACTTGTCCATGCTAGTTGCCACTTGTCTGTTTCTGGACTGTAGAGGTGAAATCCTCATTCCTCTCCTTGCCCAACGAGTCCCAGGATACATATGAAGAATATTTATGGATTGACTTGTGGAGCCGTTTGCCTGCAGCAAAAGCAAAGCTGGCCGTCCGCCTGCTTGCCGAAGATTAACTTTGACGTTTCCGTCCTGAAATCCTCTCTGATTAAATATTTGCTGGCTCATTTAATATGAATGTGAATTAATGGTCAGTCTGGGAGTTTGTGCCCACTCCACTGGAGTAATATCTGTGATTTGGCAACAACAACAAAAAAAAGATCTCCACAGCTCCTCCTATCTCTTGTCTGTCTGCATTTCCTTTTTCTTTGTGTGTCTGTTTTATTTAATTCTGTTCTCTTATTTTCTCCTAGAAGAAGGGATGCGATTAACTGAACTGCAAATGTACGGTGGAATCATACTTGGGGTCAGGGAGGTTAGCCAGTGTTATTTGGTCAGTCAGGCCTCCGCTTTTGGCTGAAATATCTCAGCAAATATTTATAATCTAACTCATTTTGCAAAGATTTGCATCCAAAATAGTGATCCTGTGACTTTTCCTGTGAACAAATAGAATATTTTACGATGAAAATCCACAAAGACATATATTATTATATTAACATCAACTTCTGCTGGAACTGGCAGAGTTAGTGGCACAGTAAAGTGTGTACCCGCCTGTTTTTTAAACATGGGACTCATGCAGCTGCAGCATGCATCCACACTTTTGTTACTGTCGCTGGAACCTGCAAATTAACCACAAGTAGAGCTCAGTTTCACTTTGGTAACTGGGGAGGGGGGACCATGAATTATTAACACTAGTAATTATCCTTTGTGTGTGGTCCTGTCGCGTTCATGAGAGGGAGAGTGATTAGATGTCACATGTGTCCGTTTTTCTCCATCTGTTTGCTCTCATAAATCCATTTACTATACGATTCAGAAGAGAACACTGATTTTAAGCTGTGGCAAACGTAACAGCCCCACTCAAAACTCCCGTGGCCTTCAAGCATCTTCATCTCAGGAAGGACATTATTAGACTTGTGTTTTTGTCCTCAGTGAGGTAGGAATAGTAAGCATGATGTAATACGCAGTTTGATTTTCAACCGCATAACCCTGGCTTCAACATGATTCAGCGTCTCCTGGGCAAACAGTTTTCAGTTTGAAACAAACACCAGCTTGTTTAGCAGTCGCCGAGTCGTCCAGGAATATCCTTTCTCCATCGACCGGGAGCGAAACACTGACGCAGGAATGATAAATTATCGTGGCTACAATGTGGAGTTGGAGTGCAGGAGTCACTTTTCAACAGTGTTTATACAGCTGTTGGAGGAATTATCATACTGTGTAACTGCATTATTGTGGAGAAGAGGTTGTTTCGTGGGAATGAAAGGATCGCTGACATTTCAGACACGTTTAAAGGAAGAGTTTATTATCGTACTTGTTTTCTTAGGGGATGGAAAAATTAACACGCAGAAACAAGCGTTTTTGTTTGTGTACAGATCAAACAATAGAGATGTTAATTAAGTTACAGACAAAGGAAATCAATGCATTTCCCCAAAATGTCAAACAGTTACTTAAATCTCTTGCAGATTTGTTTGTTCATACTCTGAAGTCTCAGTGACTAGGCACCATCAGAGATTTACTTCTAAGGTGTTACTTTTCTGACATTTTGTGAAGCTCCACTGTTTGTTTTTGTGTCCTCATGAAAACGACGTGAACATGACTCCAATATCTCAGAACATCTTGTGTTTTTATCTGTGGAAGAGAGATCTGAGCCTAAAAATGAACAAAATACAAAATAATCAAGATGCAGGGAAAGACATCAGTGACGGAAACCATCCTTACATCCAGTCTTTAAACTGAGGCAAAGTTTTGAGGGCCGTCTTTGTCCCAGACTCTTCTTAGGCTACCAAGGGGAAAAGAAGAAGGGGAAGTTGGGGGGGGTCTGCGGTGCCATTGAGGTTTCAGGTGACAAGTCAGATTTGTCCTGAGGCAGACAGACAGAAAAGTCACATGGGTGAGTGTCCCCTCAAATGTTCTGGAAAATTCCCTGACCTTGAGGAGTGTTGCATTACACCATCCAACTGTAGCCTCTGGGGCTTGTCCCAGAACAGAGACTCCTTTGAGAGAAGCTGCAGAGAGTTTGGAAAGTCGGGATACAGCCATCCCGAAACACACACAACCAAAATGGAGTAATCAGTAAATCTTAAACAGAATCATGAAAGCATGTGTTTTATGGATGGCCACCCTTAATCTTCCAGATTTTTAACCTCTGCATTCCTTAAAAAGATGTTTTGGGGTTTTTTTTGCTCTTTTTCTGTCATCTACACTAATGTCTTTAATTCCCACAAACTCCCACAGACAATAGATTTCAAAGACTTCAGTGAAAATGCTGTGGGGTAGAGCTTTGTTTTATTTTTTCCTGTCCTTTCTGTTTAGCTTAATTTATTAAGGATAATAAAGAACTCTGAGGCTCGTAGAGTGAATTTTTTATGACTGTTTGGCGCAACGGTTAAAAACAGAGTCGTTTCCTAGATACGCAATTGCTTTGAATTCTGTTATTTAATTTTCTGTGCTTGTCTTTGTTCCATCTGTTATTTCTGTTTGCTGTGAGTTTGACAGAAGAATGAAGATCGCTTGCATTGCATAACAAAATTGAACTGCATGTACCAACCATATTGTAACGGAAATGCTTCAGTGTTCGGCTTCTGTGTCTTTTCTCAGATTGAGTTTAGATTTTCAAGAAGTTTTAGATCTGCTTTCTTTATCCTTTGGTAACCTGCACATGTTATTTCTTCTACTCCACATGTGATGAAACTGACTTAGGTGTATGTTTATTCTCCCTGTGTGTGTGTGTGTGTGTGTGTGTGTGTGTGTGTGTGTGTGTGTGTGTGTGTGTGTGTGTGTGTGTGAGCGTGAGCTGTCGCAGTAACAATGCCTTCAGTTCAGTATCTGAGA
>VVHJ01045851.1:0-24815 GCA_015107715.1 Tylochromis polylepis
GAACTTCATTTTATCTAATTCATTTCTTAACTTTTAAGGTGAGCTACAAATATCCTGTATATATATATATATATATATATATATATATATATATATATATATATATATATATATATTTATATATATATATTTCCTTTATATATATTTATAAAGGAAACCTAAAGTTTGCACAAGTAGCATTGATTTGTTTGGGTTTCTTGCCTGAAATATTGATATGACCAGTATGTTCTGTCTGTAATATAGTCTGTCCTTGTTAAAGCCAAGGTATAGAGCACATTGACATGAAAGCCATCACTTAGTGATCAACTAGATGGGAAATACAATGTGCACCAGATTTACACAGAATTAGAGTAAAAATTTAACAGAATGAATGAATAAATTTCATCCAGCAACAGTCATAATTTATATCAGTTCAATTGTATCCATTTGCTAAAGGAAATAAAGAAGATTAATTACTCATAAGTTTGGTCTATGTTCAACTTGAAATATGTTCACATATAAACTAATGGTAATTTCAAACCAATTCAAACCAGCCAAGCAATTGATTAAACTTTATAACTGATGGTGTTTTTTCCCTGTAAAATTGTTATTTTTTGCTATTTCACTGCCATTTTTTTTTGCAAAAGCTGACTTTTCTACCTCTCACTTACAAAGTCAAGGTAATCCAGAGTGTTTAACTGGAAGACAGTTGATTTTATTGTGAAACAGTAAAAGGAAAGTGTAATGTATTTTTATTTGTTTAAAAAGACATTTAAATGTTCTATGATGTTTACAGAAATGAAAAAAAAAATGGTTTTGTCCATCTGGATAGAGAGATTGGTAAAAACAATGTTGCAACTCCATTACTGTGTCCTGTTTTTGCCCAACTTGCAGTTTCCAGGAGATATTTAAATACTGTTTAATTCATCAGGTAGTACATTTAACATTTGATCTCTGTTAATTCAGTACAAAATGCCATGAGTAACGTCTCTACAAAATGGCATGACACAACAAAATTCAACAAAACGATCCTATACATAGACAACTGTTGGGAAAAGTAGAAACAAATATAATTGGATCTACTGAATTAAAAGGGGAAGAAGAACTGATCCTTTTATTTGTCAGATGACAATCAGCTTTACCAGTGAGGAAGATGTGCATAAATATTTGGGGTTATTACATACTTTTTTGCCGTGCAGGACTTATGGTGTTTCATGAAGGTGTGTCTTTAGTTTTTTTGTTTGTTTGTTTGTTTGTTTATATGTTTGTTTGTTTTTCCTTAATCAGCTATCAGCTATGTTGTTGTTTCAGAAAAAAAGAGGTCAGGTTGCTACCATAGCTCACCACCAAAATTACAAAAATTTGCAAGCCAGACCTATTTTTGTTTCAACCTGGTACTTCAAGAAAATAAAGCTGGTTAAATTGTTACAAATCAATGCTTGTTGTGCTTCACAACAACACCTTTATATGTAAGATTTATTTGCAGTGCTTACTGTAATTGTTAACATAGTATTTACATGTTTTGAATGACTCAATAAGTGGTATGACTATTATGATGCACCCTGAAAACATAGTGGTGGAAAGTGAGAATATGGCATGTCATAACAAGTTCCAGGCAGCATGTCGTCTGCTTCAATTAGAGTTGGGGGCTGTATTGACATCCAGTGAATATTCCCTAAAGCTCTCACAGGGGGCAGGAAAAGACCATCATACAGTGTGTCACCACAGGCACTTAGCTGATTTTGATGCTGTAGCCCAGATTAAAAAACCTTGAAAGAGCATGACAGACATTCAAAGTAGAAGTGTGGAAGCAAAGAATAAAGAGAGACACATCTTTGTTGAAAATATCTAACTAATTGAGTGGGAAACTGGCAAGGCCCACAGACAAAATGTTCTTGGGTGCCTCATAAATGACATGTACAAAAACAACAAACAAAAAAGTAGGACTCTCAAAGAGACACAGAGCTTGTCATACCTAGCTTCCTCTTTCCCTTTGCCCTCCTCTAATACTATAGATCAAAGCCTTTACAGTCAAATGCCAAACACATTCATCTATATTTACAGCTTGACCTGTCATGTCAGTGTGAGGTGTAAATCACATTTACATCTGTTCTGCTATCTAAAACAAAGTCTGTGTCATTTTATCTTCAATTAAAGCAACCAATACTGACTGATCATGAAACAACATGAAATCCAGCACCTACTGTAAAAGTGTTATCAACAACTTTATTTGGAATAGATATGATGTTGTCAGAAAGGGTAGCACTATGGCCCTCAGCATTTGACAAACACGATTTATACTGCAACAATAATGACTGGCTATGGATGTTTAACAGTTGCAACCGAGAGTAGTGTGGTGTTTAAAAAGAACCCTGCCCACATAGACATGTAAAGCTTATTATAGTCAGACTAATGTCATCAACTAAAATAAAATATAAATAATTCATAGGCAGCTGTGGCTGTTTACATTGCTGGGTATGTCAAATGGTTGCAATGCCCTTAATTTCTTGACCCTATGGTTAGATAAATATGTATTCTGTTTAACCCTTTCAATTTGAACCAGATCATAACACACTGAACAATGAAAAAAATGAAGATGATCACAGATACGAGCGGGCAATAACAGGGCAAAATCTTAGAAGTCTGTTTGGAAACTGCTCCTCTGTGTTTCAGAAAGGGACTGGATTTGTTGTTTGATGGAAAAAGTTGTTTGTGGCACCATATGGATTATTTTATGTATTCCACTAATGAGGAATTCCAGACGTAAGCATCCACCACCGTTACATTAGGCTACTTTATACAATACAAAAATATTTTTCTTTAAACGCAAGAGAAACATGCTACAGCTTTTGGTTTGTGTTTATAGATATCTCTTGCATTATGATAACAAGGATTTTTAGGTAGTTTTGCCACAATTGTGATGTTTTATGGGTTGCTCTCATCAGTCTTCATTGGGAGAATGCAGGCCTACAACAACAAAAATACAAACACTATTGTTTAGAGATTTATGTTACAACAGAAATGGATGTTATGTTGTTGAAGAAAACTGCCAAAAGCCAGTTTCACTCTGTCGTGGTCCTACTCAGAGTAGAATGAGAATGCCATCTGCACACAAGAGCTCTGTAATCCTTTATTTTGCATCTCCTGCATGCAGTTTCTTTAATGAAAATCATTAAATAATATTCTAACAATTGCCTCAACTTTTTGTTAAAAACTAGTAAAGCCTATTTTGTTTATCTGTGTCAGCTGAAGTTTGTTTTCTTGAACTTCCACTGTATTTTGATTGTACTGTGGTGTTTTTTTTCCGCTAAGTTCATCATCTAAGAAGAACATATCCTAGGACTGTAAGTCCTGCTCCGCGGTTTTATCCAACTCTGTTTCATGTTCACATGTGTAACCATGGTCCATAATTACCACATCATGCATATCACCTGGCAATTGTATAGCATCTGACATGTCTATAGTCAGCTCTGTCTAGCTGTCTTACTTAGAGGACATTCACATATGGATTGCTGAGCTGACTGAACTGGCAGATTGTCACGTTCCTCATGTTATCATGATCATTGGTTCATTTTCACAAACAGCACCTGGCAAGTCTACTGTTTGCAGAACATCAACTAATATTTTCTGCCTTTCATGTTTCTCAAAGTGATTTTCAATTACTCCCCCAAGAGTGTTTAGAGTTTTCGTAGACAATTTTAGGCACAGTGTTGGTTTAGTTGCTGCCTGTCATGAGCAGCATTTGAGCTCTTTTAGTGGACTAAATGCATCAGATGTTTTGGGAGAGAAGTGCTGAGAACATAACTGCAGGTCTTTTGGAAGTTGTCTTTGTCTACAAGCACTTTCCCACTCTTTTCTCCTCTCCTTTTCAATAGGGAAGCTGTTAAGCCTAATATCACTTTTATTTTTAACTTTCAACCAGAAATTGCGACCAAACGAGAGACAGCGTGGCTGTTTTTTTTTTTCCTTTTCTTTTTGATACTTTGTGTTCTCTGGGCTGTAAGAAATAGCAGCTTTATAAAGTTAGCTCTGGAGTGCAACCAGCTTAATAAGGAGATTTTTAGCACATTAAGGCACACCGGTTAGTACCAGATCAGAATATTGTAATTAAATTAGTGTTTAGGATGTTAAAAAAACAAACATTTTATTCAAGTACAGTAAAACATATTTAATAGCATAGCATATTTAATTTGATTGGAAACTCTAAATTGCCCATAGGTGTGAGTGTGGGTGTGAATGTGAGTGCGAATGGTTGTCTGTATGTGTTAGCCCTGCGACAGACTGGCGACCTGTCCAGGGTGTACCCTGCCTCTCACCCTAAGATAGCTGGGATAGGCTCCAGACCCCCGCAACCCTGAAAAGGACAAGTGGTAGAGAATGGATGGATGGATGGATATTGACTAACATTTTTGTTTTGATTTTAATTCATTGCATTTTTTAGATACTTAAACTTACAGCCACTGAACTAGGGCTTTATTTCAAACCTTCTAAAGGATGGAAAAAACAGAGATTTAATTGAATTTCAAACTACAGGTTTGGGAATACCTCGAATGTCTTTCATCGGTACTTTCAGAATAATACATTGCTGTGATAATCCCTCAAATATGACACAGATGAGCGAGCAAGGAGAATCAGTGTCCTGTACATCCATTCAGCATTTACAGTTGTGAAGCTTATAATGATGATTTTTCAACAGAGTATGTCAGAGAGGTGATGATTCAACCCTGTTGTAATTTCTGTAGCTGCTTTTTGAGGTTATTGTACTGAATTGCATCATAAATTAGTAGTAGCTCTATTTGTAGTAAGTCTTTCTATCAAAGACATGTGTCATTTAGTACACGTCTATTTTGTACTGAAAATGTAATATTTAGAGTGCTTTGATGCTGCAATTAAACAGCAATAATCATTGCATGAAAGGTATTTCAATCTGAATCTGTCTCCTGATATTTTTAAAGAGTACAATGTAGATGACAGATTTCAGCGTTTGTTTGTTTTAAACATCCTAGAATGATGAGACATTTGAAATCGTCTTTTGTAATTATGCTCAATACCAGACCAAATATTCTGTCGAGTTCTGAATAATTAGAAATCAGTCACACATATCTACATAAAAAAAGAATAAAAAATAAAATCTTTATTTTACAAAAATATTCTAAATATTGTTAAATTACACTCAGTGGCCACTTTTTAGGTACACCTTGCTCATGCCACGTTGGACCTCCTTTGGACTCTAGATATACCTAAATTTGTGGCATACAGTGAACAAGGTGCTGGAAACATCCCTTAGACATCTTGGTCCATATTCACATGATAGCATCACATGGCTGCTGCAGATTTGTGGGCTGCACATTTATAATGCAAATCTCCTATTCCACCACAACACAAATATGCTCTATTCGATTGAGCTCTTGTGATTGTAGAGCCCGTATGAATACTGTAAACTCACTGCCATGTTCAAGAAACCAGTTAGAGATTATTTGAGCTTTGTGATATGCTGTGTTAATCTCACGAAAGCAACCATAAGGAGATGGGTATGCTGTGGTCATAACAGGATGGCCATGGTCTATAACAATACTATGGTGTTTAAACAATGCTCAGTATTAAAGAGCACAAAATGGGGAGGAAAATATCCCCTGAATTATTGTGACAAGGATCTGCTGATGGGGTCTATGTTTTCATGTTATTTACAGCAAATTCTGATCCTACCATCTAAATTTTGCAACCTTCCATTGTCTAATTTTGATAAGCACGCATGAATTGTAGCCTCATTTTCATGTTCTTAAGCAGACAGAATTGATGCCCAGTGTGGCTGTAGCTCATTTGCTTCAAGGTTTGATTTGTTGTGTATTCAGAAATGCTCTTCTGCATACCCTGGCTGTAACAAATGGTTATTTGAATTACTGTTGCTTTCCTATCAGCTAGAAGCAATCTACTCATTCTCCATTGACCTATGGTATCAACAGACATTACTGGCCAGAGAACTGCAGCTCACTGGGTATTTTCTCTTTTTCTGACCATTGTAGATGTGCGAGAAAATCCTAGCAGATCCTAGCAGATCAGTATTTTTTCAGCAGGGCATATCAGCCATGTCTACATGTCTAAATGGTTATTGGCTAGACAGATAGTTGCACTGACAAGCTGTTGGACAAGTATACGTAACAAAGTGGCTGGTGAGTGCATATATACAAATTTACATGATTTTGTAAACCCTTTTGCCCTTTTGCCTCTGCTGTAATATCTACTGAAAGCCTCCACAGGCATCAAGCTGACCACAGACAGCAATTTCCTCCTCTCACATTTATTCTGGACTTGGTTCTAGTTTCTCACATCACCTTTAACACGCTGCTTTGTTTCATATCTGGTGAGTCAGTTGCTTTGCTATTGTTATCTATAGCCTCATGATACATGCTGGAATGGCTACAATAGAGAGAAAAAAAAGAAATTCAAATGTGTTTGCACACTGAATAATTGTCATCCAGCGTTCAAATGCGAACATGAAAGCAATGCGATAGGCAATGAAGAAGGTCACCGATGTCAGAAGTTACTGATGAGTGCAACCATCAGCAGACAGAAAAACCTTATTTTAACACGCAACTGAAGAGTGCTTTCTCCCTTTAAGAATTTAGTTGTTTTCTTTGTACCTGTCGCACACAACATGAATGAGGTGTGTGATTTTGGGGGCTGCTGATGCAGTTTTGTACAAGTGCTTGCACCTTTTGATGTGAGAAGGAACAGACTGTTTTCAAGCTTTGATAAAGGGTGAACCTTTCAATTTCAGCCATTTGTTCCACTACTTTGTTTGTCAGGGATGACTTCATATTTGCAGTTGAAAATTTTAAGTTATTTTGAATTACCTACTTAAGTCTAATTCACTGCTATAAAAACAAATCACTCCAAGGGGTAACAGTCCATTTCTAACAGCCAATCAAAGCAAAGGTATTAACTGCTGTCTATCAAATCATTGACCTTAAAGTCTAACTCAAGTCGAGCCTATGAGTTATATCAAGATACTTTTGCATGTTAAAAAGAGATGCTTCCTGAGGATTGGGAGACATGCTTACTTACTGTTTTACATGAGAATTTAACAACTATTTTTAAAAATACAGTGTTTATGCAAATGAGCTACTGCTCTGATAATGAGCTATCAAAACAACCATTAAATGAAAAACAGAGCACCAACAGAAATAGCAGTGATCTGCGCTCCCAGTAAATGGAGACCCTGACATAGGCGGGTCATTTTGAATTTTGTATAATTAAGAGTGTGAGATAGAGGTGAGAAATCTTATCAGGTCTTGCAATGTATTTACCTGTTCAGGCTACACTTACCCTAAACAGAAAGAAACCCCATATGATTGATGTAGCTTTTTTTTTTAATTATTTAAATGATGGGGTTTTGGTAGTATGAGCCAAATGACTGAGAGTGAAATAATGCTTATTAAAATTAATGAGTAAATTGTCCTACACACTGGGACTTTGTTTTATAGCATCCTACTCTGTTTTTTGTTTGGGTTTTTTTAACGCCCATTAACCATTCCTGAGACATTGTTGATTGAATCTTTGCCACACTGTCTTTACCGAGCCATGTTCAGCTGAGTGATAGTGGTGCACCATGAGGGCTCAACAGAAAATGCTGGCAAAGTGCTAGGACGGGGAGAGACTTTGATCCAATAATGGAAATTCCCCCATGAATGACTTTGTGAAGCGATTCTGTCTTCCCACACAGTATTGACTTATTCTCTTTTATTCTGTACGTGGTGTTCTCACACAGTAACAGTGCTGCATGATCACATCCACTCAGATATGATATCTTTTCAGTGATATAGGATAAATGTTATTACATCTAGACCAATATGTGGCCCAGCAGGCTTTATGAATGTCCATATTTCAGAGACTGTCTTCTTTGAAGAACACTTGTCGAAGCTATGAACAAGAAGCTTTCATGAGTTAGAGCTTGCAGCTTATTTAATTTGTCTAGTTCATGTGATTAAGCAGTGATTCACACTTTAGAGTTGATATTGTTGGAGTTTGACCTCTAAAAAGTTGGACACCAGGGTTGTTATCACCCAAAGCTCTGTGTCCACTTCTCTGTTATGAATTTGCTAAGAGGCTAACTTAATTAAGCTAGCTTCTTCACTGTACTTCACTAAATCTTTGGGCTTGCAAAGCTCTCATTGGCCACTTGTGCCCACAGTCCCAGGGTCAGACCTACATGAACTGCTGAACAGATCGGGCATAAAGTATAACACTGTTACCATTCTGAACCTATGTTTTTAAATTGTGCGATAACTGATGGACAAGCAAAATCATGTCTTAACAGTTTTATGTTCTGACAGATGAAGTGCCTAATAGGTTTTATCTATATGATCCAGCTAAACTAGGGTACAAAATACACTAATCATCAGCAGTGCATTAACTCAGATTTCCATGTTTCCGCTCCCTGATGAGCAATGATGCCAAAGTATTATGTAGCATTTTGAAAGAATATACGGGAAAAAGGAGGCAGAGGAAGGGGTAGGGAGATATTACCGATAATGAAGAGGCAAAGCTTGGTAATAAATCAAATAGACAGAGATACAATTGAAATCCTGCATGAATTTCAACCACTGAGAATTATTCAGAAAAGACAAAATCTTAATCCTATGCTCCAGTGCACAGTGAAGGACTATGCAGAGCTGTTTGCTTGTTCTTGATTTATTTATTTACTCTTCAGTACAGGCATAGGCTGTATTTTTCCCTTCTTTTTTCAATAGAGTAAATAGTGTGGGGAAATTGGAGGTGTTATACTGAAATAGTGGTATACCATCAGCAGAGAGTCCATATACAAAATCCAAGAGACTGTTCCATGCAGATAGATTTAGATACAATTAGGTGTTAAAAGTAAATCAATTAAAATTAACTGTCAGTCTTCCCAAATCTTCTACCTGTCACTTAAGATAGTTATAATGCCTGATAATCCAAGTTTAGTTATGTAATATTCTATAAATGTATAGGCCCTCTCACTGGCTGTGATGTACTGTAGAACAGCTCTAAAACATTATTACTGTATTGTAATTATGGTTTTGAATACATTTAAAGTAGTTGTAATTTGTTGCTATCCTAACTAAACAGTCATTTTGTTTTAGGCCAAAAAGCCACAGCAGTATATGCATACAACTAGGTCCACATATTATTTCATATTCTTTAGACATTTTAGTCACAATTTCTGTTATTACATATCCCAGTTACAGTTAGGAGTAGTACAGCAGACTCTCAGCATTAATTTCAATATTGCATTAATTATAGAGGAATTAAAGTCATTTTTATGCACAATCCCTTATTTCCAATTCAATTACAATTGGAAAAAAATAACATAAGAGTAAATACAGTTCTCATTTTTTTAATGCTTTGTCAAGCATCCTTTGCAGGTAAAACCTGCCTGAACTCTAGAACCAGTGGAGGTACCCACAATGGTTTTGTTGTCAGCTTTCAAGTTTTTCTGTAGTTTTCAGTCCTGCAAGTCAAATGCAAGTTGATTGCATGCTCAGTTGTGTTAAATTAAATACTTTAAATACTTAACCACTGTGTAATAGGCCACTTAGTGACATTCCAAAAGTTTTGAATTGCTTTTGAAATACACTTTGACTCATTTCCCTCCTACGCTGTGAGTCGATGTCCAGTCAGTTTACTGCATTTGGTCCATAATTATTGTACTGCACGTTGAATATGTTTTGGTAAAACAAAAACAAACAAACAAAAGAGGAATGCTTCAAGATGCAACATCATGCGTATTCCTGTAGAACTCCTCTGTGTAAAATGTTTGCATTAGACTGGTAATGATGACAGTGAGATGAAGAAATACATAATCAGTTGTGAAGGAAGATTATATCAGCTGTGATGTGCAAGAGCAACACCCAGCAACTGAAATGCAGGATTAGATTTTTTTTTTTTATTTCTTCTGGTAGATTTTGCTCGAGCTAACATAATTCAGTTTCACTGTTATTTTTTTTCTTTTTTAAAAGTAAAATCATCAGTAATCTGCACAGAAAACTCAGAGAAAGGGAGGATAATGAAATACATGTGTTTTTCTCGATCATTCTTACATGATTGTGTGAATGATTTTTCATCCATTCTTTCCAGTGAATGTGCAGCTGTTGGAATAAAGCCTCTCAGAAAATAATTTGACTGGGTCATGATTTTATTCACTTATGCGTCTGCAGAATAATGGGCTGACCCTAGAAAAAAAAACTCAATAGTTTGGGTCAAAGTAAAGGGAAAGGGAAAATAAACCTATAAATTGAATTAACTTGTGACCACAATAACAGCTGCAATGAAGTCTGCTCAGTGGCAACATAGTAAGAATGTATACAAAAGTTATTTTTAGAGTTGCTTTTTCATAGAAATAAGTATTGGAGATATGAAATCATATTCCTTATTTATTAAAAGACAAAAAAAATAAATAAATAAAAGCTTTCAAGGGCTATGCCATAATACCTAAATTCCATCTCCATATTTACATGTAAGCTTCTCTGTTAATAACTATTAATTAGAGCATATCAGCAAATGGAACATGATTGTCTAAATGGAATATGATTGCTGGTATAATAGCTTTGTTAGTACACTTTGTAATTGTGATGAGGCAATGAAATGAAAATTGATCTAATCAAAAACAATCTCTTAATTCGCTTTAATCTCAAGAATTTGATGGGACATTGTGCCAGAAGCGAATGCATGGGTGAGTGACATGAGCATGTGTTTGAATCTAATTAACTGTGTAATGTGAGAAGTACTGCTGATGAACTAGTCTCAATGTGTGGGCAGGGAAGAAATGGAAATTATTGCTAGCTCACACAGCGTACAATGGGATGAGCGAGAGCGACTGCACACAAATGAAAGCCATATAGAATCTCTAAATATCTTCATAGTCTTATAAACACATTTTCTAGATTATTATCCTTTATTTGCGTATGTATCCACCTGACATATAAAGTCCTTTTGTATGCAGATAATAAAACCCTTCATCATCTGCTCTATCCTGTAAACAGTGACAAAAACAATGCTCCCCCACTCTACATGTAATGAAAACCTTCAAAGGTCAAAACATTCATGCAGTAAAAAGAATCAGCTGGTATTGTTAGATGCAGCTTACTGTATCATATCCATTTACTGCTGAACTCAACTGACCCCATATTATTTGTCAGTCACAACTCAAATTAAAAAAATGAAAGCATTATGTTGATGGTTTTTGTTGACTGCATTTGTTAAGAGTGTAATGGATAAAATTACTAAGCTAATTCATTTCTGTAATCCCAGTGATCTTTTTACCTACTGGAAAAAAAAAATATTATAATTTACTCTCCTTATTCCATCGAAATTGCTGTGTGAATGAAGAATTTGAGACCAATTTGAATACGGTTTGAATTGTGTCTAGCAGTAACATATATAAGTGATAAACTGTCGTCTTTATGAGAACTGCAACAAACACTGTGACGAATTCTGAGACAAATAAGATGTTTCAGGATATTTTTTTGGCACTTTGGCCACTATTACTTCTCTAAAAATAAAATAACTTTGAATTAAAGATCACATTTAAGGAAGACAGCAGATGTTTATTCAGGAGAACTTTCATGGCAAGTAGGTCCTGAAAATACAATGAAATAAAATAAATATGAATGTATCTCTTCAGTCTTCACTGAATGCATACAGAGGTCCCTGTGTGGAATTATGTGTCATGTTTTGCACTGCTGAGATTAAAACTGCTTCTCAAGAAAAGGCATCAATTTTAATAAAGAGGAAAGATGCAGATCTATGTGCTGTTTTGCCAGTTTCCTTTTCCATGTTCAGAAATAAACGCAAAGCGTTTAATATTATGTAGGTTGACAAACAGCATTCTGTGATCAAGGGGGGAAACAGATAAACAAAATAAGTCACTGATTTTATAGTGACATAATAACATGCAGGAATAAAACCTTCTGTGTCATCTCTGTCCTTTTTTAGACACTTGACCTCCAGTTAAAAGTACTTTTCTCCTGTGCTTTGAAATCATACTTCAGCTAGATATCATGTCACAAGCATGCGCTTGTCAGTAGTCTTTAATATCATTGCTGCTTCACTGCTTCAAGTCTGAAAATGAGAAACATGTCATTACTTGTTAAACCCACTTATCAGGCCTTTGCTATGTGAGCCCCAAGAGATGAAAACAACCTTCCAGAGGTTGTCAGGTTAGCTAACTCGGTGTCCTCCTTCTAAAACTTCCTTTATACACACATTTTACTAAAAGAACTCGCTAATGCAAAACTATTCTTTAAAGAAAATTGGTTTTGATTTTATATTTTTGAAGAATATGTACAACAACATGCTTTCCCTGTGCACAGATGCTTCAGCATCCCAATAAATACATGAAATTAACTGATTTCCCTTAGGTCAGCTTAATCTTTAGATTCTTTAACGACAAACAGCATGTACGGTTTCATCTGCAAACGACGGAAAATCAGAGAGAGAAAATCTGAAGGCGTTTATGTTTTCTACTGATTATAAAAAAATAGGCTGAATATTACAACATTAGGAGCACTTTAATACAAGAAATAATATTAAGACTAAGTACTGACAATATCTAAACAGACAGTTTCATTTGCCAGCAGTATATCCAGTCTTTGAATAATCATGAATCTAATTCGCAAAAAGGCTACTTTAAAAATAAATCCAGTACATGCATCCACTGGTGGTGTATCCCTTGGATCACCATGCAAACTGACACAATATTGCGGTAGGTAGCAAATAAAAGCCCACTTGAAAATAATTTTAGACATGTAACACAAAGTATAAGAAAAACATCTGATGCTACATTTCTAAGACAGCCCAGATAACAAGCCCAACAGATTCAGTGTTTTGCTGTAAGTGAACTGACTCAGTTCTTCTGCAGGAGGCTCAGAATAAACCTTTTTTTGTGTTTGTGTAGGTCACAAAAAAAAAGGAAGAAAAAAAACCATCAAAGCCGTGTGCTGACTGCAGGACAGAGGGGTAGCAGAGGAAAGACACCTCTGATGAGGTGTTTCAGAGAGGCGATGCTGTGCACTGGAACATATTCTGAGGTTGTGTATTTCAGATATTCAGACTTTACTGCACAGTATTTATCTATTGTTTATTAAGTGAGCAATTTTGCCTGTGATTATTGTTGATTAGAACTATTATTTGTAAGATAAATGGCAAATAATCTTGAACTCATTCTAGCTTTTGAAAAATACAAAGATACAGTGACGATACCAAAATATTATTTAACTGAGTCAATTTCTGGTTCACTTAAGAGAAACAAACTACTATAGAAATAAACTATTGTACTAGTCACGGTCTCTGTACACATCCACACAAATGTTTTCTGTTAGTTTGCTTGATTAGAGCTTTAGAGCTCTTCTCTGTATGTTGAGGGCTTTTTGTGGACTTTATGTTTGACTAACATCTCCTTGGCATTTCTATCTTAGCGTGATTGTGCTATCCATGTTTGCTCTGTTAAATATATGGAATTGGACTGCAAATGCTTAAAACATGAATCAAATGTTTCAAAATGCAGTTGGTGAATACTTTAAGTTCATGAAGTTTATGAATGTTACGGTCAGCAATAGTGGGCCGTGTGTTTTAAAATGAAATCCACTCCCCAGAGTCTTTGTCCAGCATGTTGTATAGTATTAACCAAAGTGAACAGCTTTCTTTGGTCAAGCATCTAGTGTGACTAGGCAGCGTGGATCACTATACCAGCAAAATAGTAATTCGATACATGGTTGCTCTGTTATCTCCTCTTCAGTGCTTGTTGCTGCTTGTTGATGTTATAATGCCAGTCTCAAGGGAGAGGGGCACAGGCGTCCCACACAGTGAATTAGTCAGTACTTAACCCTGACAGTTTCTTCTAGCCTCCTGTTTCTCCTCTAATTACCATCCCTTCCTTGCCAGTAATTAAGTCATCCCACAGCGGGGGCTTTTTACCACTAGGTTGGAGAAGGAAAGTGGCATAAAGTCCCTCCCCAGATTAGCTTCTGTTGATTTTCCCAAACCTATATAAAGCTGAAAAATGCAGATCAACACCCAATGTCTGCAGTACTCCAGTGATTGTAATTGCAATAGCCCCAAGATGACTTTGTGTTTTGTGTGTGTGTGTGTGTGTGTGTGTGTGTGTGTTTGTGTCTTCCAAGTGTGTATAAAAGAAACAGATTAGAGTAGAGGGAATAAAGACAGATTAAAGTTAAACTGATATTTTCTGTGCCCCACAGTAAACAACGCTTCCAGTGTGTCTGTCACGTAAAAGTTTTTCAAAAGAAGTTTTAAAAAGAAAATAATTGCTCATTCGATGCACAACAGTGATAATGGCAACTCGAGAGATTTTAGCAGTGCTGGATTTTCAGCTTGCCTGATTGGCTGAGACGAGTGCTCGAAATCCAAGTGCTGGAAGTCGTTACTGCTTCAGTCAGCAAATGGGAATTCATGTATGCTGCCAAAGCACGAGAAAGCAGCCAAAATCCTTTTGGTGACAACATGTTTGTGAGTCATCTAATTTGCTCAGTCACTAAAGCATCACTAGGAAATGTGAAATATTTATATATACATTAAAGCATTTATCCATGATTTTTTTTTTTTCTCTATAGAGCGCTGTCAGAAAATGAGAGATGACTTGCAAGTGGAATCCATGGCTGGACTTGGGGACATTGCAATTACATGGTCAGGATCTTAAACCTTGAGGCCACCTGGATGCACTTTTATTGTGTTCTGCTCAATGACAATACAATAGAACAGGTGACACATGGCTTTAGACTGTACACAATAATACTGCAAAGGTGCAATATAGTGCTGTTCAATTGTTGATTAACAGGGAAAAAAAATAGCACTAAGCTCTCTTTTCATTTCATATTGCAGGTGGCATTGTTATTAATCTTATTATGTTTTCTCATTATATTCACTCTGACTACACACACAGTCTGTCATTATTAGACGGTCTCTGTCACTGTCTTACAGGTAAAAAACATAAATGAGAAGCAGTTACATGAAAAAAAATGTTCGTGCATTGATAGAGAAGTACATGGATGAATAGAGATAGCTGAATGCTACGCAATTTTCTCCTGGTGCACAGAATCCGTGTCTAAGTGAATATAAGTGAAAAAAAAAATTGACAGATGAAAAATCCATCATTTTCTAAGTAGAACTATGATTAGATGCAGAGAATGCTTTAATAATGCAGGCTTTAGTTGTTATTAGGGATTTTTTTGTTTTTTTGAGTGCTGCACTTTGCTTCATGGTATTTGTGAGTCATCTGAACCACTCCAATGCATCTGTGTTCATCCTCACCTTGACTATGACCTCGCTGCCAGTTTACCTGTCTGCTCCCCTCTTCCTTGTTTTGATACTGAACTCAGCGGATCCCCTTCAATGTCTCTAACACTTATATACATTTTCTTTATCGCACACTTTTAGCACCTTCCTGTCTCCCTGCCTAATGGCATTCCAGACCCCTCAATGTCTCTGTCCTCTTTCTTCAGTCTGTTTCATCCTTCCTGACTTCCCGTCTGCCTCCCTCCATCACTTCCTTTGGCTACAGCATGCTGAATTAAACATTTCTGCAGCCTCTCTCAGCAAATCTGCCGACTACATCAAATCCTACTTTGCTCACTCTATCCAATTACAGATGGCTCATCCAAACTAATTTGAAACCTGAGTCGGACAAATGTTACACCTTTATATCTTTTTAAAAAACAAATGAGGTACATATCAGCACATTTAAATATTCACTCTTGATGTATGAGTTAAGTTTATCTTTTAAAATTTACAGATGTTAAGATATTGCAATTGGGGGAAAAAAATGTAGGGGTGGGAGGGTGGTCCGAGATTCAGGGCTTTCTGTTTGATGAACTGTTTAATTTTAGAAACCGAGGAAAATGAGTTTGCACATGCAAATTAGAATAGCAGATTATTCATTTTAGTGCTGATCAAGTGGTCGTCTAAGAACTGATTACATTTAGGAATAATTAATGCCATGAAAGAAATTTCCTTTGAGAAGTATTCCTGGCAAATTTAATTAAATAAAAGCCTATCGTGGTTGTAAACCCTGCATCAAACTAGCCAAACTGGGGAACATAAACTTGAAAAAAAGAAGAAAAAACAAAACAAAAACAAGCTAGGATGGTGAGCATAGTTCAGTGCAAATTCATCTTAGTTGTTATATTTGTTATAGTAAAATATATCATATTTAATGATAGCACAGTTGAGTTCCAAGCTATTCATATTATTAAATGTGTATCCTTCTGTTATTAGCTAGGATTAGTGAACCATTAGTGACCTGACATTAGATCTCGTATAATTCAATAACTTTTTTTTTTTTCTGTTAAGCACTCAGCTCTCTGCGATTCCTCAAACTATTAATCTGAAAATGTTTTCTGGTGTTAAAATCTCACATATAATACCAAAAAATGCTGCCTTTGTAGAAACAGTATGATGGACAAACACTTTAGTGGGAAATGTTTTAATATTTCTGTATGACCTTAGTCAAAGTGTTGTTGCAGACTCACTGTGGAGATTGGTGTTTGTCTAACTGCCACAATAACATGAGAGTGCTGCAGCTGGGTAACAAAAACAAAGCATGGAAAATGACAATGCCATTTGGAGTGCACAGCACACAATATTGTCTTGGAACAGTCAAAATATGTGTAATGAGTGGCCAAAAGGGAAATGAGACTTGATGAGGGAATGACACACGTAGCTATGACACTTTTGCACAAGTAGGTCTCCAAACCAAATTTCCAACTTGGAAAGCATGAGGATCTCTGGGAAATTATTGCCACTGAGCTACTGCTGCCACAGGTAGAGAAAAGAAAAGAAGTGCTTCGTCTACCAGATGTTGATGGCTTGTCCAGATGTCCAGATTTACAACCGCTTTAAGCAGCTTTTACAGCTGAATTATGTTAACAGTCCAGAATCTCATGAATTGAGGAACAAAAGAAAAATACTTGCAAGAAGACGCAAATACTTTCATGTTTTCACATGAACTGAAGCACACAACTTTGGACAATGTCAAAAGAATCAGGTCAGGACACTGTTTGAAGTTGCCCTTTTCACATGTAGCTCACAACAGGAGATAATGTGCTTCAGAGGCATTCTCACTACCGGTTTAGGTGCCCACCAACAAGCTGTAAATTCTTTCGACACTGGCTCAATAGGATATTGCACAGACTTTGTAGGCAGTTGAAAGCAAGTTTGATTATGATTCAATCTGACTGAGCAGGACATTTCTTAAATAGAGCTTTGACCGATGATGATGAGACAGATGTAGGGCTGGAAGGGGTGAAAGTACGACTGAATATTTGTATAAAGATTCAGTCGTAAAGATTCAGATGAGGAGGTGCAATTGGTAAAGTAAAATATTACAATGGGTATTATAGTGTTTTTTCAAAAGACTTTACTAAGTCAGTATAGAGATAGTTATATAGTAACTGTGACACTGTATCTTGTTTTTGCAATTGTGTAAGACGGTGGAGTACAACAAAGAAAATCTAAATTTACTTCTTGAAGTAAGTTATAATACTTGTGTTCAGCATTTTTGAATCAAAGTCCAAAAACTGAACTTCCTTTGTTATGTGATTTTAATTTAATTTAGCATAATATTTTCACAGGTCATTGCAGGATTTTGATCAGATCCTTGGATACATTTTGAGGGTTGCTGAGCTCTGACTTAGTGACAAGAGAAGCTCTGTCAGACCTCTCTATTCATCCTGCACAGCTTTTCAAAGTACAATCTATGAGAGCCATGCATTTTAATAAATATTTTTTATTCTAAATAACAACCCTCATCCTGCTTCTTTGATTACAGTGCAATGCTGATTTGAGGCCTTTAAAATGCATTAATGGCTACCAGATTTGCATTTATATTGGATTTTTTTTCCCAAACACACAAGAACCTGAGATTGAGCTCTGCGAACAAAGACCAGACAGAGAACACGCATCATCTGAAACACATTCGACCCTATAATAGAGTACAAGCAGGAGCACGAGCGATGCTAGTGTGAGCAAAACAGGCCATCAAATTTCACCAATAACACCTTATTCAGCTCAGCTCTGATATAAAAAACCGTATGCAGTTTTTTGACCAAATCACAATAAAGGAAATATATATGGCAAAGAGTAAGATTCTGTTTAAAGACTGCAATCAGCAGAGAGAGAGTGGCGACAATTACTTATACAAAGAACACTCCAATAATTTCTTTAAGACACATAAGTCTAGAGGGAGAAGATAATTGGTGCCTTCCGGTGTGTCTCTCCCCTTGAAGTGGCAATGACCTTTTCAGAGCACTAGACGCAGGGCTGGAACCTTCTAATTCCGTGTTTATCCTTCAAATTAGGCACACTGCCCATGTTATTAAAGATGGGGGAGATTTGTTTGTTGCTGATCAGGTTGGCATTGTCCACACTGCGTGCCTCCGGGTAATCTCTCTTGATAAGTGAACCCGAAAGGAATGGATGCTTTGTCTCTCTGCAAATCTGATTCAACCACTTTCCACCACTAAATTGTTGAGGCAGAGAAAGTCCCCAGGGAAATTTACAAAGCGATTCAGTCCTCATTGGTTGTTAGAGCAGAGCACGCCTGGGCAATCATGTGCCAAGCAGGACCAAGGCTATGTATGATTTCATTCCAAACAAACAATACACCAGTCGATGTCACTCCACCTTCCTGGTTGAAGATGCGCTAATCACTGAAATTATCTGGAGGTCAAGGTTGGAATGATTAAAACTGATAAGCCCTTGACCTTTGGGGAAAATTTCATGCATTCACCTTAAATACTATATATTTTTTTGCAAAATGTATATCCTATGCCTAGAAGTATTTCTCATTTTTATACACTAATAGACAGCACAAGATCATTTAAATGTCAGACTGAAGTAAAAAGCATCTATCAAAGTTTCTTTGAATTGTTTACAGATGCCTCGTATATGTATGGATAGTTGATTGTTTTAATGAGAAATACATCATTTTTTTATACTTTAGGTTTAATTGACTTGTCATTAGAAGGGGATATCTAGAACTCATGGCTGAATTTGATGCCACTAATGGTTTGTTAAGTGTGAAAAATAACAGGAACCACCCGGGCCCACCAATAGTCCCAGAAGCATCTGACATACATACACACTCTGTTTTAATAAATCACTGCAGCATCACAGACAGCACTCGACGGCTGTACAGTGTCTGCAGAAAGCAGCTTCTGAAGTTTTGCCTCTGAGATTCATGTCTCTGTGCAACATCCTGCTCTGTCAAGTTACACATTATGCAAATGCATTGTTTACCGTTCATGTGACAATATCAAGGAGTGAAAGTCAGTGGGGACCAAGGGCTGTGGCAAGTTACCAAGTGAGACGAAGGAAAGCGAGACAAGTAAGTCTGTGAAAGAACTGCCAAAAAATGAGGCAAATGATTCTCTTACTCTGTTTACAGTCTTTCTATAATTCCGACTTAGCAGACTGTAGGGGGATGATAGGAAATCAAAGCACATCATTCTGACAAAGATATATTTAAGCCATCCAGTTTTTGTACTTTTGCTTCTTCATGTGAGCATTGAGGAGGCTGGTGATGTAAAGCAACAGAATGTATGTTGCATGTTATGGATTATGTTGCAACTAGTGAATGTCAAACTCTATGATTTGGGCATAAATAAGTAAGTAGAGCAAAATTAATATTTAATTGAACTGAACTGATTTGAACTGGGCTGAATCAAAGTGAACTGCAGTGCAACAAGTTTAATTTAACTGAGTGAATTATGCATTTTTTGTGGGCCTAATTGCTCAGTCAAACTAGAATAAAAATAGGGTATCAACATTCGTGAGACTTTGAAAAATTAGTGGTTGTTCAGAGAATGCATTAAATTGCTGGAAAACAGCTGAGGTCCTGCGACAGATTGGCAACTAGTCCAAGGTGTACCCTCTCCATGAGGTTAAGTGTGCAACACCCTTAATTTCTGGGTGACTGCTTTTGATTGCAAGGTGATTGCCCGGATCACCTTTGTCGGAGGCATCTTGTCTCCAAAAAACAGCAGTCTGGCTCAGGCTGACTGCAGCAAATAATCACGAGCTAATTTATAAACTCAGACAGATCTGTCAGACAATCATTGAGCTCAGTTTTGGTTTCATCAGACTGCACCACTTTATCCCAACCCTTTTCTGAATCATTTAGATGTTCACTGGCAAGCATAAGACAGGTCCGTACATGTGCCTTCTTGAGCAGAGGGACCTTGTGGACCTTGTGGACTTTGCAAGACTTCAACTAATTACGGTGTTATGTGTTATGTAGTTCTGAGATAATCCAATACCTTTCTCACGTTCTCATGATCATCCTCACCCCATGAAGCAAGATCTTGAATGGAGCTCCAGAATGAAGGTGACTGATGGTCATTTTATTTCTCATTTCATTTCTTCCAGTTGTCACCTTCTCAACAAGCTCCTTGCTGTCTTTTAGCGCATTGCAGCCATGTGCAGGTCTACAGTCTTGTCCCTGACACCCTTTTACAGCTCTTTGGTCTTGCCCATGATGGTGGAGAGGTTGGAATGTAAGAAACTCAATCTGTTGACAGGTTTTCTTTTATACACATAATGAGTTATGAGTCAAGATGAAGAGTATCTGTAATTAACTGATTCTTTGTGATCTGTGTATCACATGGGCACACAGCCAATCTGTTGGAGCCAGAATTCTGTCTGGTTTGAAGTCAAATACTTATTTTACTCAGTGACACGCCAATCTATTTATAACGTTTATGTAGTGTTTTGTCACGGTAAAAATTTATATTTCAATTTACTAATCAAAAATGGCTCGCAAAATCATGCAATAATTTCATTATTGCAGAAGAAAAACAGTATGGAAAACCTAAAAGATTCTTTTTGTAAAACGGGTGGTATTAGCTACATTAAAATTTTTAAAAAAGTGCTCACTGTGGAACAGACAGAACCAGTCATTGCCTACATTTAAAAAATAATCACACAGTAACTGTAAAAGTACAGCAGTCAAAGTTTATCACACCATTCACATCTGCCTCCACTTTACCTGACCTGCATCTCTGTCATCCACTGTCCACACTGCTCAATCAACACCCCTCCTCAGCCAAGCTCATCAGGCTGAAACCCATCCGATTCGGCTGCTCTGCTCTGGATTTCACTCTTTATTTCCTTGGATTAGTACTCCACACTCTGGACTCTCTGCTCAGTTCAGCTACAGTTCCCCTGCTGCTCTGCACAGCCAGTAACTTGCCCGGTTCTCCATGTGTACTGTCACGCACTCCCCCACTCTGACCCAGCTCAACATCCCATCGTTGACCTGTTTTGCCCTGCAGTAATTATTCTTCTTTTCTCTAGATATACACTTCACACAGTCTTGTAATCGTAAGTGTAAGTGTAAGCAATGTATGGTGCTAAGCAGCCTGGCATGCCACAATTGCTGTTTAAAATTAATTTCTGTGGGGTCAAAATAGCATGCTTGAAGGCTCTTGCTACATGTGGCTGCAATTTTTTTTTTCTTTTTATCCCACAGACCCAAAAACTGACTATATGATAAATAACCAAATTATAGGAAAAGTCGTGCAGTATGTTGATGGACTAATTTTAAAAAGTTACACAATTTTAAAATGCCAATGCCAGCCCAGTTGGTATTCCAACAGATTTACAGTTTCTACTGATTTATCATGATTGATCACCATGTGATTCAATTTAATTTAATTTAATTTAATCCAATTCAATTCAATTCAACAGTCACCTCATGACCCTTTATTTTTTTTACGTAAAGACCTAACTATATTATAGAAAGACACCCCAACATTCAGACGACCCCCTGTCAGCAAAAACTTGGTGATGATGGGAAGAAAAAACTCCCTTTTAACAGGTAGAATCAGGCTCAGGGAGGGGCAATCATATACTGCATTCAGTTTGGGGTGAAAGAAGGATGACAGGACAAATAGGTTGCATGTAAATGCCAAGTTTATCCTAAGTTTTTGCCAAGTTTTGCCTATGTTATTGTAGGGTCTTTGCTTTACAATATAAAGTCCCTTGAGACAACAGTTGTTGTGATTTGGTGGTATATAAATAAAATTGAAATACATGAAATTGAAAATTAAAATAAAATTACATCAGAAACTGATAGCTGACTGACTCCATTCTCTTGCCTTTTTTTGGCGTCTTGACACCAAAGTCGTTTTAAAGATGGCAACTGACTGTGAGTTGCACATGTATTCAATACCTCTGGTCGTGCCACAATCTCCACCCACTGTTTTTCCCAGTGTAACTGAAGCACAAAATATACTAATCACCTTAATATAGTTTGGTGTTAGGTGGGCATAAAAAGTGGGATCTGACTGTTTAAATGGAATTGTTATTATATTCTTTTATATGTGCTATTGACAAGTTGATATTGAAATGATAAACTCCTTTAAATGATTATTCTGCCTTACGAAATGAAACATTGTGTATCCCTAAATTTTTGTTTTTAGTGGTGATCTGTGTAGGACAGGAGTTCTAATTAAAAATGTATTTTTATTGCATTATATCCTTGGATAGCAAATAACACTAAAAATCAGGTTATACACTATATGGGCAAAAGTACTGTGCCACCTATGTATTACACCTACAGGAGAGGTTTGTCAATGGAAACCAACGCTATGAAGCTTGTGGCACACAGTTTTTGTGCTGATATTAATGCCAGATAAGGGAATGTAACTCTGGTAACTTTTACACACCATGTACCTTAGCACTTGCTAACCCTGCTCTGTAATTTTATGTGATCTGCCACTTTGCAGCAATACCACTGACAGGTAATACTGAGACTCATGGAATATCTGTGAGGGAAATTCCACCCAATGACTTGGTAGCATCCTATTTACAGTAAAATACTCAAATCAGTGAGCCATTTAGAATGGCCCATTCTTTCACAAATGTTTGTAAAGCCAGACTCCATGGTATGCATGACATGGCATTCAGACTGACTGGCTAGGTGCTTGAATTTATACACCAGTACGTCTAAAAACACCTGAATTCAAAGATCAAGATATTTGGAACAAAACTTCTGATTCTACTCCCTAGATTTTGAGAATTTCTTCTGAGATGTGCATTCACATGGACATGTAATTTTTATAAACTGGCATAATTGGTTTACCAAAAAAAAGACACACTCAGTTCAAGTGCACTGTAACATTAATATAAAACATGGTGATGCCGATTACTGCTTCAACATAAAAAAAAATTCTAATATGTTGTTTGAGATTTTTATTGTCTTACCTACTGTATTGTCTACAGTAGTAAGCTAAGGCAAGGGGGAGTCTTATCCGCACTTCATTAATATAATGAAACGATTTTACGGGGGCGAAACAGACTGCATCTATATATAAAAAAAAGTGCACTTAATGGGTTAAAGATGTACAGAGTTCAGCTTTTTGCAACTAAAATCTCAAGATCTGAAAATAGCATAGCCATAAAAAAGACATTCCCCTAAAAAGCATGAGTGGCATCAGTACACAGGCTGAAAGTGAACTCACCTATAAATTTTATATCTAGTCGTAAATCCTTGGCGGAATCTTTCCACAAAGGACAGATAACTCCGAGAGTGGTGGAAAGGTCCACGGTCAGAGATGAGCCAGTCATATTGCTTGGTGACATGTTGTTCAGTGGCCAATGGATCCTGGCGGGAAGACTGAACTGTTATATGGTCCCATATAAACAGGAAGCAGATGACCTCAATAAACCTCCAGTTCATGCTTTTTTTTAAGCCGCTCTCTGTTCATTCTCGCTCCATTATGTGGAGACCTGATGGGAGAGAAGAGAAGAGGGAAGGGGGGAAGGAGATGCAGAGAAAGAGAGTTGTTACATGACAAAGTCTATTTTAGCAGTACAAGAAGATGTCATAGAGTTAGGTTAATTGTCTTGTACGGAACAAATAAGACAGTGCCCTTGTCATTGTCACTTCACTATGACATGGTGTATATTTATTTTCTGCTCTTTCTTAGCTTTGTGCCCCCTTCATGTCTGGAATTTTTTTTCTTTGCTTTTAGAAAACCATGTACTTTCTGCCTCTCCATACAAAGACTGTTTTTTTGTTTTTTTTTCTTGTTTTTGTTTTTTATTAACACATTCTCCAGTTATGTAGATTATGTAATAGGTGTCATTATAATTTCTGACAGGGTTAGAGGCTACTTTATGACATGTTATGACACTCATCCACTAAAGTCCAATATCACCATCTCCCTTTGCCCAAATGGTGGCAGTTACTACTAGAAGAAACTTTCAGTTAGCTATGGAGTGCAGACCATTGCTTTTGTCATCACACACATTTTACTATTACATATAATGTTGTACTGTAAATATGTCACAAACAATACACAATAAAAACAAAAGAATCAATAGGAAAAGTTCATCTAAAAGCAGCAGCTACAGTGGGATGCAAAAGTTTGGGCAACCTTGTTAATAGTCATTATTTTCCTGTATAAATCGTTGGTTGTTACGATAAAAAAAGGTCAGTTAAATATATCATATAGGAGACACACACAGTGATATTTGAGAAGTGAAATGAAATTTATTGGATTTACAGAAAGTGTGCAATAATTGTTTAAACAAAATCAGGCAGGTGCATAAATTTGGGCACCGTTGTATTTTTACTGATTCCAAAACCTTTAGAACTAATTATTGGAACTCAAATTGGCTTAGTAAGCTCAGTGACCCCTGACCTACATACACAGGTGAATCCAATAATGAGAAAGAGTATTTAAGGGCGCCAATTGTAAGTTTCCCTCTTCTTTTAATTTTCTCTGAAGAGTAGCAACATGGGGGTCTCAAAACAACTCTCAAATGACCTGAAGACAAAG
>VVHJ01045853.1:0-26075 GCA_015107715.1 Tylochromis polylepis
GATGTAAACCAGCCCCAAAAACAGGAAGGCCAGATTAGAGTTTGCCAAACGACATCTAAAAAAGCCGTCACAGTTCTGGAACAACATTCTATGGACAGACGAGACCAAGATCAACTTGTACCAGAGTGATGGGAAGAGAAGAGTATGGAGAAGGAAAGGAACTGCTCATGATCCTAAGCATACCACCTCATCAGTGAAGCATTGTGGTGGAAGTGTCATGGCGTGGGCATGTATGGCTGCCAGTGGAACTGGTTCTCTTGTGTTTATTGATGATGTGACTGCTGACAAAAGCAGCACGATGAATTCTGAAGTGTTTCGGGCAATATTATCTGCTCATATTCAGACAAATGCTTCAAAACTCATTGGACGGCGCTCACAGTGCAGATGGACAACGACCCAAAGCATACTGCAAAAGCAACCAAAGAGTTCATGAAGGGAAAGAAGTGGACTGTTTTACAATGGCCAAGTCAATCACCTGACCTGAATCCGATTGAGCATGCATTTCACTTGCTGAAGACAAAACTGAAGGGAAAATGCCCCAAGAACAAGCAGGAACTGAAGACTGTTGCAGTAGAGGCCTGGCAGAGCATCACCAGGGATGAAACCCAGCGTCTGGTGATGTCTATGTGTTCCAGACTTCAGGCTGTGATTGACTGCAAAGGATTTGCAACCAAGTATTGGAAAATGAATGTTTGATTTATGGTTCTTATTCTGTCCCATTACTTTTGGTCCCTTAAGAAGTGGGAGGTACATTTGCAAACTAATGTAATTCCTACACCGTTCACCTGATTTGGATGTAAATACCCTCAAATAAAAGATGACAGTCTGGAGTTAAAGCACGTCTTGTTCGTTTCATTTGGAATCCATTGTGGTGGTGTATAGAGCCAAACGTGTTAGAATTGTGTTGCTGTCCCAATATTTATGGACCTGACTGTATAATAATGTTGGTTCAGGATCACACTGCAACTGACCAATCACGTTGGTGCGACGTCATAGCTTTGCATCTTAATAGGAAAAAAAAAAAGGAATTCAGTTTTATTTACATAAAGCCAAATCACAATAACAGTCACCTCAAGGCTCTTTGTATTGTAAAGTAAAGACTGTACAATAATAAAATATCCAGAGGGTTTTCGGCCTACTGTACATTCACCTCCGAGTGTAATAATTCTACATCTGCATATTGAGTTAATAGTGGTAACATCTCCTCCACTGCAAAACCAGCAACAAGTGTCTTTATTTCCCACAGAAAGGCAGCTTGAGCTAAAAGCTAGCCATTATGGTTTCAGAGGTGTAGCACTAGCATCCTTCTCCTCCTCTACCGGTGGAGCTGTTGGCTCAAGGTGTTTCCTCAAAATGTGAGCGCTTTAGCATCTAACAGACATGTAATAGTTCTGCTACATAACAGTGACCCTCTCTGCTATTTTGCTAGCTGAAAGATCTTAAGATCTTAAGCTCACTGAAACAAATGTAGGACTGGATACATTCCTATTACGTAGCTGCTTGGCAACATGTCGGAGAGAGATGAAACACATGTGAAAGCATGATGGACTTTTGACCTTCCACTGCAAAAAACTCGTTTGTAGACGTTTTTTCTTATTTCTTTGTCTAAAAAGAAAACAAGCAAGTTTTGCACAAGAAAATTAAGCTCATTCTAGGAAAATATGTCTAACTTTTTCTTAATAAGATATTTCAGCTCATCTTGAGCTTTATTTACCAGTTACAGGGTATGGTAATGGTTTGGTTGAAATTCCAGAATAAGAATAAGATTATTTTTCTTATTTCAAGAGTAAAGCCACTTAAACAACGTTTCAATTCAAGAAATGCCTTTAATGGGCACCAGTTTAGCTCACTGTGTTGAGTGGGCGCCCGCATGCCGCATCGCTAAGAGCAGCTGGCCCAGGTTTGAGTTTGACCCGCGGCCCTTTGCCACATGTCTTCCCCTGTTTCGCTCCCTCTGTTTTCATGTCAATTCTTCACTTTCCCTATCAATAAAGGCATAAAAAAGAAATGTATTTAATGACACGAAAGTCTGTCCTACAGTAAGCTTTTTTTTATGTGAAAATCTAAATTCAGGTGTAAAATCTTAAAGTAAAGGTAAAGATTTTCTAAATATCAAAGTGTCTTTCCTTGTAATAAGTCAAATTTTCTTTAATTAAGCATAAATCTTAGACAGTTTTGTCTAGTTAAAAGCACACAGCAGTTAGAGTCATTTGCTAGTTTTAATGATTCTAGCAAAGCAACTTTTGCTTACCCCATTGGCAGATTTTTCTTTCTCAAAACAAGAGAATTTTGTCTGATTTAAGAATATTTGGCTTATTTCAAGTAGAGCTGTTACTGCAGTGTCTGATACAATGAAAAGAATTCTGCACAATTGGACGCTGCCAGATGCTCATCTGCTAACTGCCTGAAATTCTTACCCTGTGAGTTTTTTGGATTTGATGAGCACCTTGAACAATGAGACATAAAACAGTGACTCTCACGGACTGAATTGGTTGAAGGGCAAGATAGACAAGATGGAGGTAGTGTATTCTGCATTGCAAAAAGAAACAATATGGTATCTGCGAAATCAATATTTTGTGTCAATCTAAACCTAGAATAAAAATAGACTGACTCTAGACTTCTTTTTCTCCTCCACCAATATTTCCCCACGCTGATATCCTGTCCCTTAGCGCAGCGCTATTCCAAAGGTTAAACTCAGATTGTTGAGTAGAATCAGCGTTAGTATAGCCTGGTATAAAATACTGTATGAATTACACAACAAAGTCCTTTCATCAAATTATCACTATGCATTTTACATCAGAAACTATAATCTTTCCCATACTTTGACCTTTTTGTGTGTCATTTAATGCTGTAAGTTAACCGAAAGCTTTAAATGCACTGACAAGACATGCAAAATGTTCCTAAAGTTGTGTGGGATTTATCCGCATGATTTCACATTAACTAGTAAGACTTTGTTATTTTAGTTTAACATTGGGGTTTGGCTACATGGGCTGAGCGGTCATGTACTGCATTTCATTCCCTTTCTCCCACATATTGTTTGATTTAAACCCAGGGCTGTCAGAAAGCCACCTGCAGGCCTTGACCAGGCCAGAAGAAGAATGCACTACTGTACAAATCTTTCATTCTCAGTTTATGTCATGTTCCTTTTCAATTTAAACTTGTGTTTTGGCCAGCATAGAGGATTAAACTTTCCTACCACTGAAAAACACAGCTAATGTAAAGGAATATAACATTCACCTGAAAAACAGTTAAAAAATAAAAAAAAATTACCAGCCATCATCCTCTAGCAGACACAAACACCAAGTACGTGTGTGTTTCCTTGTGATACGCCAGCTCCACAGTGGCATTTTGAGAAGCTCCGGTTTAGACCGCACATTTGACTTATGCGAGATGATCTTTTATAGTAATATCAAGGTCACCTTATTGTTGACAACGAGTTTCCCAGATTACTGTCATGTGTAACAAAGAAAAGTGGCAAATCCTCTTAAGGGAAAGACTACAATCCCATAAAAATGAGTAAAAGATTAAGATATTTGTATCACCATAGCTGATGATTAATATTCTTTCAGTGACACAAAGGTCACCAGCAAATTGCATGCTAATCCATCACATAGTTGTGTACATATTTCATATAAGAGTCGAAGTGTCAACCTCATGGCTGAGCTAAAACAAAAAAGGCAATAGATCATGAAAGGATTCATCCTCTGGGGACCACAAAAGTCTGACAATTTCACGTAAAATCAGTTATGTTAGCATGGACCAAAGCAAAGAACAGAACCATTTGGTCAGAGGAAGTACTCCAGATTAGCTGCAAGAGCTATTTACAATTCAGACCTGATGACTCTGTCCATCTTTTCAAATAAAGAAATTCATGCGCAAGTTCAGTAAAGAGGCTCTGTAATCACTCATCACCTGAATTCCTGGTTATTAAAGCTTCTAGTCGACTGTTTATACCACTTTCACTTCCTCACACCATCAAACTCAATGCTGACATCATTACTCTAGTCCAATCATTTCCTTGCCCACCTTCTGTGAGCCAACCAGCCACTGTTCTGTGTGTTTAAACCTCAGTGCTCTTCTGTCATTCTGTCTTTCATTCATGCAGTCTGCCTCTTCCCCATTTCCACCTCACCCTGTTCACTCAGACCCCCTGCAAGCCTCCGTCTTCCTTTCCAACGCCACCAGCGTCTAGACATCAGGGGGTCCTGTCCTAATTCCTATCAATTCTGGGACTCTGTTTTGCCACATTGGTTCATCAGAGTCTTGCTAATCAAATTCTCTATCTCAGTAAATCATGTTCAGCTCTTCCAAACGATGTCTTCTTATTGAACGGTCTTGTGGTGGGTGAAACATTATTCAATTACTCCAAAATATGCCAGTTCAAAATAACGGTTTACTAGACTTGGACTTCACATGATAGCCTTCATTTTATGTATAACGCTTTAACCTGCAACACTTTTTCATGGGCTCATGTGCACGCCTGAAAGAGCTTGCATTTGTTGTTTACTTCCACCCAAACCCCTGAAAGCACAGCAGATGTAACTCGCTCCTCTCTGCCACGAGTCTGCGAGAGCACAGCACATTCAGGCTGCAACAGAAAAGTATACTGTGTAAACAGAGGGGCCACACAGGCCATTCAGACCCGACAGAAACAGGCCAGTATCGTGTTATTGATGGCGAGAAATAGGACAACAAAAACCCCAAATGTCTCTGACCGCATCGCACAAAGGAAACAACAGGTTTGGCGTCCCAGTTTTTCCTTTTCAATGGAAAAAAAAGAAAAAACAAAAAGGCTTCTCTAGGGTGCTTCCAATGGTGGCAGCTTCCTCTTCCCCTTCTCTCTCTCTTTTTCCAGCGTCACGCAAACCAGTGTCTCTGATGTCACCTAATTATAAATAACCTTCTTTTAAGAGTGCCTGTGGTATGTTAATGATATGTTAATTTCACCCATAAATCTATGCTTTACGAGCAGAGGGCTCCTTTGCTCATAGCACCAGAGCTGCCGGAGTGTTGTGCAGGGAGTGTGAGCGGGGTGTTGGAAAGAGGCAACTGCTCATAGATCTAGCTCTCCTCCTCCCTTTCATGTGCTCCTTAGTATATTTGCATGAAAAAATATATATGAAAAACAATCATTATCGAGTTCTTTTAACTTAAAAAAAAAAAGTCTAGGGCGTATCATCTGAGGACTTTCTATTTAAAAACTGTTCTTTTCCCAATACTCCATCTTAACAGTCCATTTAACATGTAGTGTCATTGTTACACCTCGTGGATGGTGGCCACATCAGATGCATATGATATTGTAGTATTTTTCATACATTAGGTGGCCTTTCTCAGGGTTGATGAGAAGCATAAGTGATCCAGCAGAGTCCTATAGCAGCTCAGCAGCCCACAGCAGGAAAATACGGCTGTCTGCTTTTTATATCTATAGGCAGCATCTTCCTTCTGTTTACGTTTTCTTCCTCTGTAAATCTGCTTATTGAAAGCTGTTCACCCTGGTAACACGAGGCCACACAACACTGTGGACGTAGGAACCCAAGCAGCAGGAGCTTAGCAGTAAAAAATAACATCAAGCTTGGAATTGAAATTCACATTCAAATGAAATATTCAAGAACAGACAGTGAAAAATTCTATTATTCTGTGTGTGTGACAGGTGGGGTGAACTACACAGCTCTATCAGCCTTACTCATCTGCACGTCTGACAACCAAAGTGGCTTATAGACATCAGATTTCTTCTTTAATGTGACAAACGTGTAATTACATATAGTCTGAGGAAATGTGTCTATCAGCAATAGCTGTCTCACAGCATAAAGGCACACTACCTTAACCAAAAAGAGTGAGAGTTTATCTCTGCCGTACTGGTCTTCTATTACTGGTTACCAGTGAAGTTTGAAATGATTTGAAGATTATTCTATCTCATTTAAAGTTACTACATTGACTTGAACCAGCTAGTATCTTAACCTCCCTCTGAAATCTACTGCTGAATGTCTATGTCTCTTTGTTTTAGACAGGTGATACTGGACCATTTTCCAGTATTTTCACCATTGTCACTCTAAATATCTCAAAGTTAGACCAACATGTCCTCAGTTCTCTGAATGGTGAGTGGTCATAAAATAATTTTGCCTCTGTACAGTGTCACAGTGAATTTTAAATCTCGTAATCAAGAAGTAATTGAAGTGGACACTTTCTGCTTTATCAAGGGGCGTAGCAAAAGTATTACAAAAGAGTGTAACATAAGTGCAAAGATCAAAATTAATTTAACAGTTAATTTACAAGCAGTTTCATGGCTAGATAAGGTCTGTTAATTTAGCCCTGTGTTAGACTGGCAACCTGCCCAGGTGTACCCTGCCTTATCACAGCTGCGATAGGGTCCAGTAACCAGTGACTACAATTTGAGTAAGTAGTTAAGAACAGGATATTTACCATAGCCACATGGAATTTTACTTAATATCATTATCTGGCAATATATTCACATATTTGACCAGTCAACACTCAGCCAAACTCCTAAATAAAAGAAACATATACCCATGCTGCAATACTTGTATAAATAACAAAGACAACCCAGGGCACCAGTTTTACACCAGGAACCAAATGATCCATCAGTATTCTCATTCTGATGGCCAAATTGCCATTGGGCCACATAAAACTAGCTTTCTTTTGATTAATGTTAGCTGATGATCGCTAACCTGATAGCATGGATTACAAAAAACAAAACAAAATTAAAAATTAAAAAAATTAGCAGCTACCTGGCTAACCTTAGCTTGCTTGCCTGGAAATGCTGTTGTCACTAAAAAATTATTTGAAGCCATACTGTTTTTTTGTTGTTGCTGTTTTGTTGTTTTTTTAAATAAAGGAATGAATGAACTGAGGAAAAAGCTAGCATAAAGCATGAAGCGTTACACATGCATTACACCTCGCAAGGCAGATGGATTCTCATGAGAGCAAGATTGCGCCAGTCCATCTCACCAGACATCATGCTAGCCGAGCCACAGTTGGCTTGAACCAATTAGCATTCTAAGTGAGTGAGTTGCAGCTACTTTTTTAGAAAGTACCTACTCTTTTCAAGTCACTTTCCAATGACTGCTGGATTTTTTGTTTAAAAGTACAGTTGCGTGAGTGAACAAAAGGATAACTTTAGATGTGACCCTATGTTTATTTAAAATTGTGGCATTCTTTTGCTAAATAGTGTGTGCGCACTTAAAATAAAAGCTTAAGCACTCTAACCCAAAGCATCTTGCAGGGTTTTTAGAACACCACGGTACAATACAGAACAAAAGAAATCATAAAAGTCTACAGAGTCTACTGCACAATACTTTGGCATGTCTAACCAACACCACCTTTACCTTCAAGGAAGATAAGAAAAAAACAAGGTAAGCTCAGCGAACTGGCTGACTCTGCAGAAGCCATAGGCAATGACAGCAGCACAAAAAACAGTACCAAAAGGCTCTAAAATGAGGGTGCTACTCAGTATGTGTTTTTGAGGTTTCAAATAAATAAAACAATCAATCAATGAAAATAACTATAGGTAGAAATAAACTGCAGCAAAATGCTGTTGAACTCAACATTATCTTCCACATTTAATCTACGAGTTAATATGATTAACAGGTTCATCATGTTAACTTGTTAATGAATTGTGGAATGATTAGCCATTAGATTTTCAAGTGGTAAACAGACATGGTATAACAGGACTGCACAGAGATGAATTCATACAGTAGAGTGGTGGAGCAGAGTAACAGCTTGCTTATTAATCCTGATGTAGAGCTTACTAAAAGTGAAACAAAGGAATTGTGACTGTTTTATCTTTTAGGAAAATTAAAGAGTGAGTACAGTTCCCAGGGAGGAAAATGGATGAGTTAATCACGGTGCTAATGAGAAGAGGGTGGGAAACACAGATGACTTTACATCATCCTGCTCTGACAGCAGCAGGACAACTGAGCTGCTGTAAGCAGGAGCGGTGACTCCCGGCTGCTCTGGTTCCTTCCAGCTTCTCTGCACTCACATTCTTGTGAGCACATCAAGGATCCACAGCAAACATTTGTGTAGTTATAATAGTTCTTGCAGTGTCTCCACCACATGTAAGAGCTTAAAAGCAAATGAACTGAACATTGTCTAGTTTCACCCTCCAAGAAGCAAGTCTACAATTACATTTCCATCTGATGTCTTCCACTGGGTGAAAACTGTATATTATCACCTTTCTTGTCAATCATATGTAACCCAGAGGTACGGTGCAGTATGCATTTTATCATTATAAATAGAAATGTGTCCTTAAAGGAAGCGGTTCTTCACTTGGCGTGTCTGTACAGATAAGACAGCTTTGTTTTCACTTGTCTAGAAAAAGCCTTCGGGGGTCTCTCTTTTTCTGCTGCAGTAGCCCGGCACCCTGACCTGCACAAGGGCACACAACTACAATGACACACGCCGTGAAGCTGAAAACAGAGAGTCAGCAACCAGCTCAACATGAAGTATTCGTTTTGTTGCAACGGTATATCCCTCACCTAAAAAAAAGAGGAAGCACCAGCGCGTGGAGCGTCCCTGACAGAAAGCTGTCAGGAATAAATCCCACAGCGGCTCTACGTAGACAGGTGAGGGCTGCCGAGGTCAGCATATCTCCATGACAGATCTTTTCTCCCACCTACTCGAGAGGAGTGTACCATCAAAGACTATTGATCACAGTAATCAAAAAGAATGTGCTGTATGATAGCAAGAGTCATCGCCACCAACAAATCACCTCTGACAAACAGAGGGGGAGAGGAGACACAGACAAGCCAAGAGAAGTCGATTTATTCCCAGTTAAACACTCCTGTGTGCAATCAATCCGGCTGCTAAGGATCTTCTGTTAGAGCCATTTATATCCTCTCTTTATGTGCGGACATGATCGGGGATGATAGAAGTCATTAAACTGGATTGTGTTTGAAATTTCAAGCTATATCCTCTTCATAAAATCTTTGTTCTTCCCATGAAGTTTGGTTCAAATCTTCACAAAGACTCTACATTTCTATGAAAACAAACCCATAAATCCAGATAGAGTGTTTTGTCCTGTGTGCATGCTGATTTGACTGCAGGTGTTTTGCTCACTATGAGAGAGACAAGGTATGCTTTGAAAGATGTCAGGCGTATTTGGCGATCCCCAAGATCATTCCCATTTCCATAAACTTTTGAAATTTGTTTTCCAGATATAGTTGGTTTTGCATTTCTCTAATGGAGCCTAGGTGACCTGAGAGCTGTCAATCAAGTGGAGACTGTAGATACGGGGGTGATCTGAGACAAACAGACTTATACATTTTCAGATCAGGGTCTTCCAATTTAAAGCAAAAAGAAAATGACAAAGGAACAACTTCTTTTATTAAAAACACTCCCTGTGATTTTATTTGAAAGTCTTAGTAAGTTTGATGTGAATGATATTAGATATTTATTGCAGCTGATATGGGACAACAACAATTCTATTCTGATCTCACCTGCACATATAAAACTGTATATACTACATTCTGCTTTTGTTATTATTATAAAATCTTACTGTCATTTTAAAATACAGGGTTTATTACCGATCAGTGACCCCATTCTAATTCTTTACTGACAACCATCAATAATTACATTTTTTTCCAAAAAGGGAATTTTTTTTGTTTGACTCAAAAACACAGAGCTAGGGTTAGCGTTGTTACTGATGATGAATGACGTAGACCTCAGAGGGTTAATTGACTCTGTGGCGGGGTGTGGCTTGGGGCGCGGCTGCAGGAGAGACTGACACACTCAATCAGCTCCTCACACCTCCCCCGTATAAAAGAGTGTACCGGGACCTGAGTTGTGGTTGTGTGTGGGGTTGTGACTGAAAAGCTGCAACCGAGTGTGGAAAGAAACCAGCAACCAAAATAAAAGTGTTAAAATGTGCGAACTATGTCGTCGGGTCCGTCATTCCCATTACAGACTCTTTTAAAACAAACAAACAAAACAAAACCTCATAACCATGAGCATGGATGTGCAGACAGATCTTTAAAAAAAACAAAAATTTCTGACGATGTAGAAAAGAATCCGGAATGTTTTATTGGTGACTGCAGCTTGCAGGAGCAGCATTTATAAGTCCAAACAAAAGGAAGGGCGTTCTCCACCCTTCTTTTACAAATGACATACTACTTAATTGAAAGTGTGAATCTATTGCTACAGGGTGCAAGTAAAAGCAGCACTATAGTGAAATAGTACAAAACAGTAACCGATTGTCAGTCAAATGTAAATTGAAAAGTAGCCGAAGTAGTTTTTTCAACAGAAATTTTAAGTGAAAATAATATCTAACCACTTTAGTTTGACAATAACAATAACTAAAGCAGCGTAACCTTCAAACTCTCTGGAACCTGCACAATACTGTTACATAACGGAAAGATATTTTCTACCTGGGATCTTGTGTCTTAGGACGAGCTTTTTAAGCTGCTTTTTCCTCCATGTACCCACATCAGTAATTTCCCTCCACCGTTTGCTCTCCCTGTCATATGGAAAGCAACTAGTGAGTGCTGCAGCGATGCTCGGCAGAGTCATTTGTTTGGATCACACCACCAGCTGCTAGCATCTCCTCCTCCTGTGCGTTCAGAGCTTGGTTTCCACATTTAGTGGGAACACTTTCCTTATTTTATTGAAATATACTTTTTATATTTTTTAAAGTATTGCGCTTTGCTGGAGGTTGTTGAAGTAGCTCCCTTTTTTCTAAATTGTCAGAGGCTGATGAAGCTTTTGCTGTCAAACATGCCTGAGCTTGTCTTACTGTTGTGCAATGCTAAGTCATAATGTCGCTGTATCATTGATATTGTAACATGACACTTTTATATCATATAAAAATGTATACAGTACTATCAGAATTCCGAGGTAGTCTGCATCCGTTACTATTCAGTCCCCTCTGTTCAATGTAGCCAGAAACCCAGAGGATAATTCTACTAGCAGCTTGCTTTATGTCGCCTCAGCCTTGCATAGAAGCTTCTTCCTTGGACAACAGCTTCTCAGTCTATGGTAATGTAATCCTAATTTGACTGTACACAGTGACACAGATGTTCCATCAGCTGCCAGGTCATGGCAGGCCCATGCCTTGTCGGTTTACGGGTTATCTCACACCAGTTAAACCTCGTCTGAGCTCCGCATACAGTTTGGGTACTTTCAGATCTTAGCCAAGTGGTTATACTCCTCAGTAACTTGCACAACAATTTGAACTGTTGGTCGTGGTACATGCAGTTCTTTAGAAATTATTAAATCATTCTTGACTTGTCTAAATCCTCAATCTTTTGCCTTGGCTCTGACAAGCTGAAAGATATTTTGGAAATTTCAGTGCCACTGATTTTAATAATCTAAGTGGGTGTGCGTACAAAAGCTTGCAATGTCTCTGGGAGGCCAAAAAAAAGTTGAGAAAAGCTGAGACAATAAGACGAAGTCATTTCATGTCAGTTCATTATTTGCTCAGAAAATCTGCTTTTTATGAAATGAAAAAGCATGGGCTCCTCACATTCCCCCTTTTTCTATGGGAGGCATTGTTTAACTCTAAGGGTATATCCTGTTCACTTCAAATCTTTTTTAAGAGTAACAGCAGCAGAAAAAGTTAAAATGGGTTGGAGGTGAACGAGAGCAAAAGGAGCAAGGCGAGCAGGAATAAAAATGAAATAACCGACTGGAGGGTTACCTTCTCTTTGTCTCTCATGGATCCTTTACCGAGAATTGACATCTTTGTGAGAGTGTCCTCCTGTAGTCTCTTTAACGAGTTCCCGCGTGGCCCGAGGAGTTTGCCGACAAAGTTAAACTGCAACAGAGAGCAAGAGAGCACGGATCAGTCAGAATCTGTGTGTTTGAGATAAAGAGCAAAGACTTTTATGATGTCAGTCACATGTGGTTCAACCACAGATTGAAGCTAATGAAAACTTATCAGCAGTTTTCCTCTTTCATGTTTTGATAAAATCAGTGAGGAAGCATTTCTGAGATGTCTTATCCAAGGTTCACAAGGTCACCTTTTCATGGGCTGTAATTTTATAGCACAGGAAAAAGCTGTGTGGCTCCGGCCAAAAGACTTTAAAAAGGAATAATAGAACATGACATTCAAAAGGCACAGTTGCAAGGTTTGGTTTCAGAAGTGGCAAGAACACCATGGTAAAAATATCAATGATGAAGTTGCCATACACACGTTTCATACCTTATAATTACTAAACTGCAATAAAGACAATCACTTTTAGAAAATAATGCAGTACTTCTTTATCTGTAAATAAAATTTTGCAATTTTAATCCTGTAAAAACATGGGACTTTAAGCCCCAATAACCTCCACCAGCAAAGTTTGGAAGCTGAAGGTAAAAATCTGGGAAAAGGTGATCTGGACACAAGTCAGGAAAATGTAAGAGAGCAGTGAAAGAAACCGAGTAAGGGAGAACAATTCCACACCATCCCCACTGGAAAACTCACCTCTATACAGTATATACTTCTCTTTGGGCAAATAGCCTGTTGCATGTTATCAAATAAACTCTTAGAAATTATTTTCTTTTCAAAATTATTGTCTTTTATTCATCTTAAAAGTTGATTTCTGCGCACTTGTTAAATCTTTCATTGTCATCTTTCAGACAAGATTCTTGACTATTTTCCCCAAGCCCAGTCCAAAGCCAGAGACACACTAGTTTACACAAGCTCAGTAGTAGTATCTCCCTGTGACTATCAAAGTTCTTTTTACTTTAGTTTAGTTCATTTTCACAGAGCATTTGCTAGCATGAAAATGTTTTTATTTTTTTAGCACATATATTTTTATTTATTCATCTTTTATTTTAGTTTTTATTTGTTTCAGTCTCAGCTTTTGTTTGTTTTAATATAAAATGGGGAACGTCTGTGAGATTGTAAGTACAATAATACAATACAAATTCTTTCTAAGCACACTGCTTTCTTTTCGTTTTTGTTTTGTTTCATTTTCTAGTTGAAACAACTAGAAACACCTTTATATTTCTCAGTGACCAAAAATGTTTTTCAGGTTTTATTTCTTAGCTTCTTAGTTTAGTTAACTACAATAACCTTATTTCAAAGTGATTTTATATTATGTTATGTTACATTACAATTTGTTACCAATATTCGACATAATGCAGGCCGAAAGGTTGGAAAAAAGAGAGCTTGAATCTTGAACTGAACACTAAAATTGTCTGCTTAACAAAAAACAAAAAGAACTACAAAGCAGGAAATACTGAGTAATAAGTGCAATCTACCAAAGAAAATACAGAGAGGGACTATGCTGAGTAAAGACACACACCAAAGACAGGGATACTAAGACACAGGTGAATCCAAACAACAAGGGGAAAAAAACAACAGAAAACCATATGAAGAACTTTCCTTCAACATAAAATAGAACAACAGCAAAAGAAAAAAACGGAAAAATATATGCATTTAATTGGAGAGATGATTTTGATGTGAATGAGTTGGTATGTTTGATTGCTTTTTTTTCTTTAAAGTCTGTAACAATAAGCTAGCCAAAAAACCCAACAGGCAGCTTATAATGAAAGAAATGACTCTCTATACCGGGGGTAGGCAACGCCAGGCCTCAAGGGCCGGTGAATCAAATGATTAGTTCATTACCAGGCCTCTGGAGAACTTCAAGACATGTTGAGGAGGTAATTTAGCCATTTGAATCAGCTGTGTTGGATCAAGGACACATCTAAAACCTGCAGGACACCGGCACTTGAGGCCTGGAGTTGCCTACCCCTGCTCTACAGCAACCAGATGTGTGTAGCTCGTGTTTTAGCATCTCCCACATCCATCATTAAGTCAAGAATCATATCAATACTTGCCCATTTCCCCATTTGGGGTGAGCTGAGTAGATCAATTCATTTAAAAGGAACCACAGCCAGACATCCGTTTTAGAGATTAGTGCATATATTGGCTAGTCAACTGATGGAAGGGTGAAGGTTCATTAAGTCAATGGAATCCTTAATCAATAAGCAAACTTTAAGTCCAGGCTTTTATGGAAGACTTTCAGCTGCACATGTAGTTACACTGGTAAAGCACTGAAGCACTAAGCAGCTATCATTATCATGATGTTAATATTCTTGTATTTTATTCCCCAACTTTTATGTATTTCGTCCTTGGTAAACAGCTAGCCTCGTAAAACGTTCAAGCTATTTGTAACAGGATACTTCAGTGAAGTATTTGGAAAAGTATCAAATGCAGTCTTGAAGGAAAGATTTTTACAAGTATGTTTCATAACCTTGGTGCTGAGATGCGGTTTTGAGATAATCATAACAGATGATTTATTGTTCCATTCTCAAAGTCAAACAACTGGTAATCTTGGATAGTCAAACACACATGATAACCATCAAACTCATGCTGTCAGTACGGTCCAAATGACAATAGGTAAAAAGTCAGCAGTATCCCTCAATCACTGGGTTTATGTAAATCTGGCAACTCAAGTTTGTGTCGATGGTCCGATGTATCCCTCTCCAGCTAAATCATGGGGCATGCTCAGGCTGTGATTCTTAAGAGTCACTCGTGTCCACCTGAATTATTGTTTGTCTGTAATGCAGGGGAAGAACTGGAATGCAATGAGAAGTGGTTGTGCCCTCTGATTGATTGTTAAGTGTTGTCCAGGAGCCCATTGCCAGACTCCACTTAACGGCCTGCACAGCAGAAAGCAATCAGTGGCTGTTACTAAGGGTCTCGTGGGGATGGGCCCGGTCATGATTGATCTTCAGTGGATCTCTGAAGATGTCTAAGAGGACAGGGTTTCAACACAGTCGTGTTCAGGTCAGAGTGAATGCCCTCAGACTTGAGTGTGTGGCATCATGTCAAGTGAAAACTTTGGTTAGATCAGCACAAATAACGTGAAACTCTTTTTCTTTTATGGATTTAACTTTCCTTGTGTGGAGAAAATAAGACATCTTGATACATGTGATTGCAAGCGTACTGTCACTTAATTGGCATGACAAATTTGGGCATTTGCATATATTATTCATGCAGTATGTTAACTTCAAATTACTGCATGAGGAATTGTACTCAGTGTCAAATAGTAAATCCCTGCAGATATATTGCATGTCCCTAGGCCCTATTGTATCTGAGGACACACACATAAACACACACAGCCACCTTTAGTACCAGGCAGCAGAGCTGTCGGCTCTCCAGTGGTGTGTCAATGTGTTCAGTGACCACAACGCCTGGTGTTAGTCTCATTACAGACGGATCAAAGGGACATGAGCTTCATAGCAGCGGGGACTCTCTTCAGCCCCCCCGAGAAGCAACTCCTCCTCTAATCTCAAAGGTCACATTTAGTCATTCAAATATAAAACAGCGTCACATCACTCACACCCATGCGACCTGCTAGAGTCTTTTCCAGAGCAGAGGTTCAAAGGAAAAAACACAAAGCCTATTCCATATAGAATTGAAATCTTAGTGCATGCAGGCAGTTTGTAAAAATGCAGTTCATCTCTTTGTAATAATTAGCTTCTTAATTTCCCCAAATTATACTAAATACCCTTCCTATGGTATATTTTGTATAGATATAGTAGTGATTATAAATATAAATTGTGATTCCAGTTATAGGAATTCATGGATGAGGTGCTGTCCCTGGATGGTAGACCTGAACTGAACTCAATGATAACTTTGTATTCTGCAAAATTACAGCCTTATAGTAATGACCTAATGTGGACTAACTATAGACTGTATACAAAAGATGGCAGAGGCTATGGTGACATTGCTCATTGTTTCATGAACTTCTGTTCTGAAGCCTTAATTTTTGCATTTGAGCCACAGACATCTCTTTTGGGAGCCAAAAGTGACTGTATTTGAACAAGGGGGTGAAGTGCTAATGCTAGCAAGAGAGGCTAGCATAGCGCATCTATAGATTGGATATTTGCTTCATATAGACAGCTAACCTGCTAATTAGTGCTAAGTAACTTACAACTGAATATGTGAATTTGACTCACCAAAACTATAGTAGAGTGGTTACAACAGTTAACTGAATCGATAGCTGTATTAGAAATGTTTTATGAGTCACTATTAACATAAACACGCTCTCTGTCGACACCAACCTGTCACTCAAAGTGGTCATGCCTCAAATAATGTATTTATAAAACAAAGGTGGGCTATTAAAATAACATCCAGACCAAAGATAGATCAAAACACAAAAGACTTTTGTACCAGGCTAAAAATATTTTAAATTCAGCTTTAAAGTTGGGCCTTTTAAAGTCTTTGGGAACTGACATGCCAGCCTCAAGTGGCCATTATGGGAACGGAAGTTTTTGGCACTTCCATGGCTCTTTTTAGCCCCTCATGTTGCTACTTAAATTTATGTTATGCAAGTAAATTTAAGATGAAATCTTGGAACTAAACATTGACAGATATTTTTCTATGTTCCTTTTATTTATATTTGTCTTTAACTCTCTCACTTGCACAGTTATTTTCTGGGAACTGACATATAACAGTTTCTGTGCACATATTAAATTCCTGCGTACATACATGCCAGTATATTGCTATTGCGCAAAGACACAAACACCGCTGTAGTCAATGCAATTCTAACAATTAAAATCACACAAATGATTTCTGTCATGGAATTTAGTTTTCCTTAAATGACTCTGTGAATGGACAATAATGGTGGCAGCTAATAACACTGCAGTGCCAACAGCAGTTCCCCGGGATCTGAGCAGCTGTTCTGCAGTCTATATTGGCCTGTTCCTCAAGTGGAGAAAAAAAGAGCAACCTAGATGAGAATTTTGTGCTTCAGTGGCTATTGAAAGATGAGGCAATAAACTGCTAAACTTGAGTAATCACACACTCCCTGAGGAATTTCTCAAATGGGGATGGTCAAAAACCTTGAAATTTGAGCCCCTTGCAGACGACCCAAGCTTTAACATTTGATGAGATTCATTATTATAGAGAGCTGAATACAAGTGTCTTCTGATTACAGGCCCCACCATTAAAAGTTCCTACCAGCGTGCATTTCCATAGCAGATCGTCAACGGGATTAAAATCTCAATTCATTGCAGTCAATTCTCCAGTAACAAGATTTCATTAAAAGCAGGCAGGGAGGAAAATGGACTCGAAAGCACTGAAACAGCTGGACTATAAATTATAAAGATGTGCTTTCTGCTAACTGAACACACCTTCAGCTTGCATATGCATTATTATTTAATGTTCAGAGGAGCTGGCTTTATGTAAATTGGAGTCTTCTATTCTTTTCAGTCCCCTTCTCAATGCCAGGTACTTCCAAACCAAGCAAAGGGAGAGATTATGCAAACCAATTAACATATGAAAATAACGTATTAATATACTGTCTCTGAACTGTATCCAATCAGTTCCTTTTCACTGGCGTGTGTACAAAACAATTAAAATTAAATTTATACTGCTCTTCCTTAACATATTCTGCAGAAAATGGAATCAGTGAGCAAATGCTGACAAAAGTTTTACAGGCCTGTGTTCTTCCTTAAAGGCACACTGACTTTAAGAATATTTATAAGAAGCCACGCTAATAAATTCCAGTCTTTGTTTCTCCCTAATGATGTGTGCATCTGAGACAAAGCAGTGAAATCCATAGCGGTAGCCAGGTGCTAATGAATGGCTTACATTATGCTGTCCACTAATTACTACTGCACCATAAATAAAACACAAGACAATCAATTAGTGCTAGACGTGTGTTTGTTAGTCATGGACAGCAAGTTCCTCCAGGCCAAGGCTTTCCAACAGGGCCTGCATCTCCATTGTTTAATATTGAAACAGATAGACAGACGGGTTTAGATAAATCACCTTTTTGAATGTTAGTGAATTCACTTTAGGCAAGCTCCTCAAAGAGATTACAACCAAATTAAAATCCACAGTTTCAACTGAGGGGGGAGTAAAATGTTAGAATGCATGTGGAACAGAAAGTCCTTTCCACCGAATTAGACAAAAGAAATCCAATGGGCAGCTGTCATCTCTCTGCTTTTTTATTGGAGTTCTGCAAAGAAGAGCTCAACTTCATACAAAGACCCTTCCAGTTTCCCAGACACCAACTGGCTGACGTAGCACACTTGATTTGAACCAGAGCAGGGAAATCAGAGTGCATTAACACTGCATGTAGAAGGCACTAACTGAATGATCCCAGCATTATGTGGCCTCTGGTCTGGCCTATCTGCGTAGTTTGATGCATAATTTGAGCATTAATGTAATTTACATTTTCACACAGTCCCAAAAGTAAACTGATTAGTCGATAGTTATCTACTAATGTGCCAAGAGGACCCACACGTCACTTGCATCCAGACAGGGACAGGATTACACATGACAAGGTTGGCCTTGCAGGAACACAAAGAGACAAAGCCTGCCAGAAGGACAGACAACAGAGAGTGGTACCACACACATATACACACAAAGTCTAGCACAAAATCTCATGAGGTAAATGGCTGTCGTTCAGGTTTGCCAGTGTAGCATTTCTTGGTAACTGGATCCATCTTTCTTCTTTGTTTTCAAGGACCTTCAAACAGACCACACCAATAAAGAAGGAGAACCGGAAAGATAAATCGAGAGGATAAAGTAAAAAGGTTCACAGTTATGTTAACATCAACAAATATGATTATGCAGACTTTCGAAGGCAGTCTACGTGCATTAGTCAATCTAAAATTCAAATCGAGAAACTTATTTAAAGTAGTGCCAGGCTGTCAAATGCATATTATCACAGCAGAGTGTCTTCTTTTTCATTGGACAAATTAGTGCCCTCCTAGATGATAGAAGTGCTTTAGAAAAAAGTGCAACAGAGTTGCAGTCCCATGATGCAACGCTCCCAGTGGTTACATCTGCTCCATTCTTTCATCTTTCTCCATTGTTAGGTGGGAGCTGTCACATTAGGAGGAGAATCGTGGCTCCTTCCCACCCCCAAGTATCCCTTTTTTCCCATTCCAGCAGTTGGCAGGGTGGCAGGCCCATACAAAGGAGCATGCACCAGGAGCACAGAGGGGAGCACCGTTAGAGGAAAAACAGTTTGGGAATTAAGGTCATTAATTTTCCACTTTCAAGGGCTGCCACACAGACGGAGATAAAGTCAGCATAAATATTCTGCCGAAGTTTCTCCTGTTTTTCTCCTCTCCCCATTTTCATCGGCAGCCCATTTATCTCCATGCTGTCAATTAGAGGCAAAAGCAAAGAACTAATTAGGAACTGTGCAATTTTAATTAGCTGTTTTGATAATTAAACTAATTGGTTCCCTTGTGTTTCTGCAATGTGTGCTGAGAACTTTTTTGATATCTGGGCAGCAGATTTCCTATCCGCTGGTTAATTAGTCACTTTTGCATTAAAAAGGAGCCTTCCTTAATAGCCTTAATTTGCAGTTGAAAAGAGAATCTACCATCAATAATTTGTGTAATTGGTAACCGTTTGATTGTAATTTAGAGGCACGGCCGGACAGCTCGGCATGTCTAATTCCTAATGACTAGGATTAAAGTTGGATTAACTGTTTGGGAAAGGGATTCACTCTCCCCTCTTCCCTACCCACCAACTGACACCTTGTCTACATGTGATTGGTCATGAAATTCAAATTGACTAGGTGAACAGCAGGGTTTATACTGTTTCTATATGATGAACATGCCAGGTTACATCAAAAAGATTCCAATAATTACTATTTTCCACACGGCATTTGAGGAAAAGAAGAGAAGAAAAAGTGTTGGCAATTTATCACGAGATGTGTTAAAAATCAGCTATCAAAGCCATTTGTGTGCAAGTCTGAGGGGAAACATAGCTGGGATCAGCCACTAGGAGGAGCAGAACCTTAACTCTCAGGGTAACAAAGTAAAGCAGGCCTCACTCTTGAATGTAACTTTATTTGTGTAGTTTTTACAGATTTTCTCTGACTATACACACAGCACATTTACAAACAGCACACAAATGTCTGCCTTTAATTTACAGACCTAAAAACCTCAAGTCACATAGTGACTATACTCTATTTTTATTTTTTACTTTTGTAATGACCTACCAAACCAGTTTTTCCTACTGTAGAGAAACAGAAACACGAGGGAAACGACACTGATGTTTACAGGTGTCAGCAGAATGCCAAAAAGCATTTAAATATCGGTGGAAGCTGGAAAAGCCTGGACTAAAAGCATATCGTTCAGCATCTTAACTATCAGGCACTATCTCTATACTTTTACAACACAGAGCCCCGTCAGTGGTCTGATTAAAAAGCACCATTCATCCCACTTAGCCAGAATACAATTAAGGGACATGGCTTTAAAAGCCCAGCCCTGAAGCTTCTCCCCATCCCACATAAAAGGAGCACTCTCCACTGAGCCTTGCCTGTAAATATCATGTTTGATATGAGGTTTTAATCTGCTTAGCCATTCTGAACTATAGAATGGGCTCATCCTCTCTCTGAAACCCCTGTCCAATGGCTGTGTGCCTGAGGACGAATAGGAACACAACACTAGTGTGCTATCTGATTAGGTGGGGTTAATTACAGAGCACTGTTTTGTAGTGGTTGCATTTGAAAGCCGCCCATAAATAGATGGGCATGGCTAATGCATGCTCAGAAATGAATTTTAATTAACTGTGTATCAGAGAGGCCCACTCAGGGGCCTGTTTCTAGTATTTACTGACCTAGCTGCTGGATGTGAAGTAGGAAAGGGTCTGCACCCAAGACAGAGGGCTGAGAGGCTGAGCAATACACCCTGGTCTACCTGGAGCATGTATCACATGTATTATAATTTATAATTGATCATTTTAGATTTATATTAATGAGAACTACCTTTAGTGAGAACCACTGCTCAACCTGTCTCTGACTTTACATATGTTAAAACAGGACTTTATATATGGTCCTGCCAACACCATAGAACTCCCCAAATCATCACAGACTGATGGCTGGCTAGGAAGCGAAGGTTTTATACTGTAATGCACTGAATACCCTTTTAGCATCACTTTTCACTGTGCAGGGCAGTCTGCAAGACAACAGCTAAAATGCTCTTGTGGTTGTGCAACCCTGGTATCCAAGGACATGTAACAGTCACATACATAGTCACAAACATAAAAGATGTCAGAAAACCCTGTTGGAGATGGCATAAGTTTGTCTTTTAACGTGTGTGAATAAATGTGTGAAAGTGCATCTTTTAATACAAACCATGATTTTTTTTCTCAAAGTCTAACAATGTGGTCTTGTTACATAAATATAATGACATAATTTTATTGTCTAGTCCAAACCAAGCAGCAACAGAAAAGTCAAGTATGGCAATAAAATGGACTCAAAAGGGGTGTCCCGGTGTGTTCAAATACTAAACTAAAATATGACAACCAAGCTGATGACTTTAATATGCACAACCCTTCTCATCTACAAGATATTTTTCATAACAAGCAGGCTCTAGTGAAGCAACTGTGTCAAATCCACAGAAATCCACATAATGGTTTTCACATTCAAAACTCAAATGGCTCTCTGAAGTCGAGCCCTGATGATACTGAACCATTCTTCCCATTTCCTTCCCAGTTTTCCGTGTGATTGGATTAATTATGTGTCACTCACTTTGCTAGAGGTCAGCAAACATACATTCACGGTCATAAGTCATCAATCTATGTGACCGTGGAGATGAAAAGTCAAGCGTGTCAGCCAGAACGCTATACAGAGAAGGATCAGCCCATTGATTTGAGGGCCAACCCAATCTCACCACAGCCTGCTGCGCTGAAAACTGAAATTATCCCTACAGGCCATGTACAGTCAGCTTTATACCTTAGATTTGTAGTGCATGGTCACATTAGAAAGGCTTATAAAATGTTTATTTCAAATGCAGAGCAGGATAATTATGGAATAATAAAGCATGCATAGTTCATTCACTGCAGACTAGTATTAAAACAGAACCTATAATCAACTCAAAACCGGTGCAGTTTAGCTTGCGCTTCGTCATCAAAGTTTTATCTCACAGATAAGCTTTCACCACGGCAAAGTTACTAAAATGTGCTCCAAAACAGTTCTGAATAGAAATTGCATTATTATCACAATTGTTTATTACAATAATTTGCTTATATGGGAGCTAATGATGATGTGCCTGGAGGAGGTCTGTAATATGTGTGCAAAATGTAACAGAAGGCAAGGACAGACTGAGCAAGCTCACACCACAGACAGCCTGCTGGCTGCTGACAAACCTACATTATTGTAGCTATACTCCACTCTACTCTCCTAAATGGCTAATCTTTGTTGGATCTCACCCTTAATTGGTTAACAGTCTCCGCAGGGCAAGTGAAAGTGGTGCTATTTAAGGCTCCACCATGAAACAGCAACACTTTCATCTTGGCAATAACAGGCAACAATTATATTACCAGATTCGAAACTGAACCTTCTATCTACCCACTAATCAAAACGCAGCCCATCTGTTGTGCTGTCTTTTGAAACGACTGTTTATCTGCAGCCTGTATGATAACTGTGTCTGGACACTAATTAACTGCTAAACAGACCACAATTAGATGCTATTTCTATTAAATTCTGCAGAGGAAAAAAAAGTAGGGAGAAGGGGAAAAAGAAAAAAAAAAACTGAGCGCGTTTTATGTTTATTCAAACTGTACCAGTGAAGCACCATTGCTCTCCTTCAGTGTCTCTCTTCCTCTCTCTCTCTCTCTCTCTCCCTGAAACATGCACCCGCGTGCGGGCGCACGTGCATCAATACCAACTTAGGTGCATGCGCTCTCTCCTTCTTTCTCCCTCTCGATCGCGCACATTCAGACTGGCAGGCGGACCAGTTACATACGCGCGCGCGCGCGCGCGCACACACACACACACACACACACACACACTTTCCCTTAGCTGTGCTTTTGTGTTTTGTCAGAATTAATGAGAAAAGTTCCCTTGCCCTAGGGGTAATTAGTGTCCTTGGAGTTAAATAAGCTAATACTTAGACACCTCTGGCACAAGCAATTATGTTTGTGTATTGAATAATTGATTCAAAGAGGGGGGAAGGGCTGCTAATCAGATCTGAGCATAATGAATTGATTTAATTAACAGGGGAATCCGAGGGTCTCTGGAAACTGCGCGCATTTATTCAGTAGCAGCAGAGGCGAGCGCGGCACATAAACTGGGAGAGAGGCGGCGCGAGTTTGCTTTTAGCAGTTGTCAGATTTGCAATTGGATTTGTTTGAATATAGTTGCCGTTTCGGAGCAAATGAGAACGGGAAAGAGAGAATATTAAGAAGCGAGGAGAGCTCAGCCGTTCAGTCTGAGCGTCTGATCCGACCGTGTGTGCACAGTTACAGATAGGCGACACTAGATTTGTATCGCTTTTCATTGTTTTTGCCCCCCTCCTCCTCTTTTTTTCTTTTTTCTTTATTCTATTCGCATGGAATTTATCAAGAGCAACCGACGCTGTTTGATCGCTATTTGTTTGCGCTGCACTTCAGTCCGGATAGGGGTTTCTCGTCGTGTTTATCGCCGTATTCCGTGTGTGAATTATTATTGATAGGAGGGAGAAAACGTGCAGACGGCAATTCATCTTTCCAGGGTTTCGGTTTATCGAGGCGTAGTCTAGTCAACCGCGCGTTTCAAAGCCATTTCCAGGAGAAGCTGTGAGCACACCGAGCGGTGCAGCCTGCTGGAGCCGAGGACGGATCGCCCGAGGAAGGACTCCTCGTTCCTCAGGACGATGGTGTTGGACAAGGAAGAGGGTGAGTAACGTCTACCACCGTAGGATGCTATAACCTAGGGAGTAACACGGCAAACTACTGATATTTTACACGCTGAGTGTTTTTTCCCCGTCGCCCCCCGGACCCTGTGCACCGGCAGCCTCCGCTTAACGATGGCTTTTTCAACCCCATTCAGTCACGATGGGGTCCGGGCGATTTTTTTCTCTTCCGCTCCCCTCCTTTTTTTGTTAACTAACAATATCGTGTGTGCTTTCTGTACCATGAAGTTGATGCGCTCTTCCACAAAAACCCTACAAATGCCAAACTGCAGTTCAGTTAGGAAGAGTTTATTAAAAACAGGATTTGTTTGCAGCTTTTTTTTTCTTTCTTTTTTTGATGTGTGAGCCGGAGTTTGATGATACTCCACACAGACTGCAGTGCATGTGGCTCCTCTTTTCTTTCCTCCTCCTAAGTGCTTTTTGCGTCTGTGAAGTTGGCGAGGCAGCCTTTGACATCACCACGGGATGGGAGATGACAGCAGAGTGCTTTTAACTTGATTGCAAATTATGGATAGCGCCTGTGCAGCGTTCGCTCACTTTCCATCCAAATAGGCCTACTTGCATTACTTATCTATTTCAATGTATTTAGGTTAATGGGTGAGGCAATCTAATTAATTTTAATTTAAATCAAATTCGCCTCTAATGACGTCCCATTTTGGATTAAGCCGATGTTGAGATGTGTGCAGTGCATCCGTCACATTCGGGTCTGTTAGTGCATATGCTCTGAACACATTTGCACAACCTGAGATTAAGTAAAAACCAAGTAGCTGTGTGTTGCATGTCTTTATTCTGTCACTTCTTTAAGAGTATTTTGAGGTTGATTTGCTGACAATACAGACCACCTGCTGGCATGCACACTGACAGCCACCACAACCATAAAACACTTCTTTTTTTCCGTGTGTGTGCGTGCGCGTGTGTTATTTCTCAAAGTACGGGATATTTCTCTTGTTCACTCCAGTTTATGCAGGGCTCCTCCTCCTCCTCCAAAAGTAATGGATGCATCTGTAACCCATTATTTATGTTTGAAAATGGATCTTTCATTCATCTTAGAGGAGCATCCTTTCACTTACACATCCAAAAACCAATAAAAGGACTGCGGTAGAGACATAAATTGGTCTGTCTGGCTGAATCCATGTTGTGCTGCTAATGTACTCAAATTAACTCAACTGTAAATTGTCTCCTTTGGATGTCTGTCTTGCTAAAAGTTCCCTATATGATTCATGATTCAGATTGCTTTTAACAGTTATTGGCTAAGCAATATGGTAAATGTACAAGGTGATGCAAATGGCATTAGTGGGAAAGGATGCACAGGAGCATGTAATGCAGTCAATACTACATTAACTACTGATGCCCAATTACAGAACCAGGGAGAGAGGCTTTTAGGAGCATTAGGACTTGCAGAAAAGCTGAGATCACCTGCTGCTCATTGCCTAAAAGCTTCACCCTTTATTTGCTGGGTCCAACCAGCAGCTCCAGCATTTTGGCCAGGTTGTCAGCAGAGTGGCTTGAATTTGGTCTCTTTCTCTATGATGCCTCTTAGCGTTTATTGGCTCCAAAGTTATAGTCTTGTCAATTCAACCTTCACATCTAATGTATCCACTTAGTGCCTGCACAAACAAATGTGCGCGTATGTGGCAGTGGAGGTGTGGGTCTGGGTGGCCACATGTGTGTATATGTGTGATTACTCTGTGTTGGGGGGTTTTTTTGGTTTTTTTTTTCCTTGATTGATGTACTACTACGGCCGTGTGCAAGTCGCTTAAGTGTTCATATTTCAGTCCTTACGCGGCCTATAAAACAGATCATCAGTGTGTCTGTTCTCGTGTTCAAAGCCAGCGATCCAAGTTGGCAACAAAGTAATGATGCTGCTTGTTTGGCAGACCGTTTTTGAACTCTGACTCCTCTTAGAAAAGTCTGCAACAATTTGTGCTGCAAAAGCAATTACCAGAAACAAGCCTCTGTGACTGATACCAGTTCTTTTCCCACTGCGCAAGTTTGTCATGAGTCGAAAATGTAAAATAAAAATTTGTGACGCATCCCTGTCAGCTGTCATTTAAATACTTGTTCTGAATCGTTTCATGTTGGATGCAGATACCTGTGGATACTGTGTGTAAACTTACCTCCTTACTCTCAGATGATTAGGTCATTATCCTTGTATGTATATTATCTAGCAGAGCCCTGAGTCTGGGAGCACAGAGGACGACTGCAGTAGGAACACAGGCACTGCTCAGTGAAGTGACCTAATATGCAGGTTATAGTGGGCAATGAATAGCAACATGTACCAAAATATTCACTGTCAACATTTTATTTTGCCCTGCGATATGAGGTTCCAATTTGCGTATAATTTGAGAGAGGTGGAAAAAGCAACTCAGCCGTTTTCTCTCTTTCTTCGTACACTGCAGGAGAAGAAAGTGAGTCCACGCTGAAGGCATCTTTCTGCTGAACATTACCATAACTACAGTATACTCTTTACAGACCTGAACCAAAGG